>APFE030272672.1:475486-489370 GCA_000404065.3 Pinus taeda | reverse complement strand
AAACCACCGCCCTTTATACCAACATTTCAAAAAGTACATTCAGCCTAGTGCTGCCATGAATTTTTGCACATTTTGTATTATAGCTCTCTTCTTGGACTCATACATAACCCTTCGGATTAAGGGGGGGAATGTTGGACACCTAATCCTAAATGGGTTAGTGTGGAAGCTAAAGAGACTAAGTAGTCCAAGGGACCTTGAGATGTGAATCCCAACGGTCACCACATGTACTATAAATATGTATCATTTGTGAATAAAAATTGAATTGCATGTTTTATCTTTTACATCTTTCTTTCTCCCCGTGTGTGTTTAACAAGAACAATGTGAACTACTTGTATTTTTGACATCTGTTGCATATTCAACAATGTGTTTCCAAGTTCACAAATAGTTTCAATTTTGTCGTCCTCGTCAGACATGCAATTTGTTAAAAATAGCAACAAGAAATCCTAATTTAATTTATCCTTGAATTAAATTAGGAATTAAATCGAAATTCTATTCTCATAGCAAATTGTAATAGTTAACTATGTTAATTTGACTTAGTTGCCTTAGGAAATTCGAGTTGGAAGTATATCTAGAGCCATGTAGAGTGATCCTAAATTTTAGGGGCCCAAGTTGAGTTCTTTTGAGTTGTAATTAGTTAACTTAGTCTAACTGAGTTATAGTTAGTTAAACTAGTTCTAACTATTGGAGGAACTAGTAGGAGGCCTAGGAGTGGGGATGGGAACCAATGCATCTTCACTTCCACACCAATTAACTGAATATTCACTCATAAAATAACTCATGCATGTCAGTTCAGAGGAAGACCCAATTGAGATTAGAGTTCAGGGACAATGTACTATTAGTTGTATAATTTTCCGAGTTATACAGATGGTGCATGCAATCAGTTGAGGGCCTATGGATGGATTACACAGCCATGGGTGGAGAATTTCCCAATTAAATATGGACTAATTCTCTCATGAATTGTGCAAGGAAGTAGGGGCTTGACATGTAGCAGATTTGGCTAAGTGTTGGCTTGAGCTGGTTTTTGAGGCAGAGAGATAGATTGTACTTGTTCAAGAACTGTTCAGGTTGAACAAGCATTGTATTTTCTTCTCAGATCTTCTGGTTAATGTAATATACATAGTCATGTTTTTTAACAGTTTCTTTCCCTAGAGAAATATTGTGTTATGTGCGATTGCAAGTCTTCCTATTATTCTTATTGTTTTCATCGATCAACTTTGGTTTCCGTTGAAGAGTAGAGTAGATTCTTGTCTTGTGTTTTATCATATCACATAAGATGTTGAATCTACAAGTAAAAATCTACACAATTTTCATGATTTGTTTGAAAGTAGTTGTCATGGAGTGGTCCATTTTTGTCATACAGGAGCTACAATAGATCGTTGTGGCATAGGCATCTAAAATGAATTAAGCATCTATGTTTCCTTTCCACAATGATGGGACTTTTTTTGCGAATGCACTTATCCACACATCACAATGATTTCTTTTGAGTAGTATGATAGGGTGAGTAATAGAAGAGTGAAGGAGCATTATGTATTGTTGTTTTGTAATTCCAATATCTACTAGAAACGTGTTAAATGTCATGTCTTTTGAATATGATTTGTTTTGTAGAAGGAAATAAATATTTTTTTGAATTCCTTGAATGTCATTGTTTTCATTGCACAAAGGTTGTAAGATACAAGTTTCTTTAATTGGTGGGAAAGGAAAACCAAATCTACATGTAGAATTTTTATGTTTCTTGAAAGTTTTTGTGTGGTGGTGAGTTTGAATTTGAATCTTTTCATTCAAAAACACTATTGGATTACAAGTTAAATAAAAATCAATGAAAGCTATGACATTGGTGTCAGGGGAATGTTAATATATTGGTGCGTATTGAACCCAAATCAATCCATGGTCATGCTTTGTTCTTTTGCCTTGGAACTTCGTGATAAAAAATAATCTTGCACCTGACAAAAAAACCATTGCTTTTTACAATCAAAGTATGTAGTGATGAGATTCTCTATCTATAATATCGACTAAAAATGACTGGTTGACGTTTGATCAACGTGTCAATGCATTCATCAATGGATTCAAAAGATGCTCAACACTAGTGAATGTAACCAAGAAGGTTGGTAGGCCAAGTTGTCGTATCATTGCAAATATATATTTTCATATATGTTCAAAATAGTCAGGGGATGTGTGAATGCTCTTCAAACATTGATATGCAATTGGTGGTTGCAATAGTCTTTGAAGATTCCTTTGATTTTTGACATCTTTAGCAAGTAGTTTTTGTCCTTTCAGTTCCCCTTTGAAAATAGAAATCCAGGTTAAGCAAGAGACTTGGTTTATCAATATGTGAATTACTTTAAAAAATAATATTATAATATGTGTTGAAAAGTCACTAGACCGATCGTTATTTGGTTATAGTCTAATTGAGATTCAAATTTAGCGAAGTTTCATTGAGTAACGAATCATTATTATGGTTGGTGCTTGAGATAATCAACATTTAAATATTTTTGGAAGGTTAGGGGCCGACGGGGTTGGGGGGATGATACTACAAAATTGACCATTTCCATGGAGAAGTTGAATGAGAGATAAAATAATGATGGATTATGTGAAATTTTCAATCTATTACAACAACTGTAAATTATTCTTCTAACTCATTAAAAATTAAGTGCAATTTATTTGCTACGAAAAATAGCGAATAAAATCACAACTGCAATTTTCACCATAAAAATGTTGTGAAAAATAAAATGCTATAAATTGAGAAATATAGAGCACACACACAAAAATATGATTGTTATTTTTGGACAACTGTCCCCAGAAAAACACAATGCGAGAAAATCGGTGCAACACTGGAGGGTTTTATTATTATGTAGCAGTGAAATTCTAAGTACAATAAAATTTATTCCAAACTGGCGATCCTCGCTGAGAGAAATATTGGAAAAATTACTGAGGGAATTTTACCCTCCTCCACAAGGAATCTGACCCAAATTGGCCACAAAAATCTGCTTCGGAAAACCCTTGCATCAGCCTTCTGTGTAGTCCTTGCATAAGCCAAACTTGCACTCCTCCAGAACTGTCTCTGAGCCAGTCGTTCTGCTTATAGTTGTTGTTGGAAGTCACTCGCCAGACCTTCTAGAAATCTTCCCAATCTCCAGCACCTAAAACAACCTGCCTCTCAGCCAAATCGAACTACCTCTATGAGGATATGTGCTAGCCCCTATGTAACCTCCTAGATAATAAACTCGACCTCCTCTCAGCACCTCTCTAGTACTTGGAAACTTCCTCCAGACTCATTAAATATGCCCCTCACTATCACTACATCCCCTCTCTGTCTCGAACTTGTCTCTGTTGAATCACTACAACTGGGAAACTTGATTTCTCCCAAAGAACTCGGCCTCTAGTGTCTCAAGTGTGTTTAGCTCCAACCCCATCAACCTCCTCTTATAATCTCTCATTGGCTTACCAACCATCATGATTAAATCCTCATCAATAAATAAGATCATCTATGAGTTGATCCATGTGAGTTTGCAGAGAAATCTCTCCTTTCTCAATTAATTCCTGTTAATTAATCATTTTCCCTATGTTAGAGTTAAGAAAAAAATAATTACTAGTTAATTAACTTATTTGAGTCATTTCTATGTGTTTTCCCGTGAAAGTTTTTCTGGATTCTAGAGTTCTTCTGTTTCTAATCCTCTCTAACTAAATTCAAGACTAGAACACTTATCTGATGCTACAAAACTCAACAATCCCCCCTAGCGAGGAAGGTGTTCCACAACTGTCTCATATCATCTCCTCCCATACACATTTTTGATGTCTAACAATTGTGACTAACTATCATTGACCACCAACTATTGCGCAACTTTTATTCATCTGCCACAACCGTAGTTGAACCATCCTGCATCTGTGTTATTGTTAACACTACACTATACAAATGTATTACTGCCAACTCTGCTACTGCACTACAACTGATCTCATGTTATTGTTGTTGCTGAAACTAAGAACTAAGCTTTGAATCAATTATATCCATGGACCACAAATATCTCCTGAGTCACTGACTGCTACTAGTCTCTGCACTGCAACTGCATTGTGCCTCTCAACATCTGACTACAACTAGTACTACAATTGTCCCTTAAGAACTGATTGCACCATCTGACACTGATTCATCTGCTACTGAATATCATGGGTACTTGTAGCAAAGGTATTGATCCATGAGGAAGTGCTTGTCCGATGCTACCCTTAAGGGATCCTACCCAATTTTGCGCAACTCTGGAGTCTAGAGCTCAATGTCTCCCCACCTCTCTCTTGAAGGTATAGTTGCATACAAAGTGAAGTATTCCTCCAATCTGGAGGACAACTGATCAATATTTTCTAAAGCTATTGCCTACTCCTACTTCTCCTTCTTGTCCTTCTTCCTATGTGGACATTGAGTACTGTAGTGACTGAACTCACCACACCTAAAGCACTTGAAATTTCTTTTTCTTCCTTTCTCCTCCCTATGAGCCATATCCATGACTAGGACCTTTATTTTCCTTTACCTTTGATGCAAGGGTTACATTCTCCTACTCCTTCACACTCTTCAATCCTCTGCTTCTGCCACTGAGACTACTCTTGACTAGAGTAAGCCGCATCTCCTCCTGCATGAAATCTTCCCACAATCGATCCCAACTAGGTAGTTGATCTCGTATAGTGATGCCTTGGATGCAAGTGGCCCACTTCTCAATGAAACCATTGATGGATACACACAAAAGTTCAACTTATTGTGGAGTCTCTCTAACAACGGCAAGCTCCTTCCAGAAAAACTTTCACGGGAAAACACATAGAAATGACTCAAATAAGTTAATTAACTAGTAATTATTTTTTTCTCAAGTGTGTTTAGCTCCAACCCCATCAACCTCCTCTTATAATCTCTCATTGGCTTACCAACCATCATGATTAAATCCTCATCAATAAATAAGATCATCTATGAGTTGATCCATGTGAGTTTGCAGAGAAATCTCTCCTTTCTCAATTAATTCCTGTTAATTAATCATTTTCCCTATGTTAGAGTTAAGAAAAAAATAATTACTAGTTAATTAACTTATTTGAGTCATTTCTATGTGTTTTCCCGTGAAAGTTTTTCTGGATTCTAGAGTTCTTCTGTTTCTGGCCCATTTGGGATTCGAAACGTTGGTGTAAAAATTCTCAATTTATCAAAGAGTTCTTCTGTTTCTAATCAACACTCAATTTATCAAATAGTTAAAATTAAATTTCAAAATGTGAGGAGAGACAACTTATCTGTGGAACGCTAATTAAATTCTGCTAACTGCAACAAGTTTTGGAGACGACTCTCCACCCAACCTTAGGCTCAATTGCACAAAATCTTGCTACAACTGGTCACCCCCGAGCGCTCAATCAACGTACTACTGCCAGGGAATCCTTGTCTCACAACATTATTCTCCCTAGAGAATGGATGATGGAATCATGGAATGCCTCTCATCTTCATCTCCATCTATTAAATAGAGCAAACATTGGAAGGGGAACCACATGCACACACTCCATGTGTCAACATGCAACTTTATTGTTTTCTTGTTTTATTCTTTTGTTTTTACTTTTTGACAACTTTACTGATTTTTACTACTTTCTTGTTTTATTTTTACTTTTTGATAGCTTTACTGATTTTTACTATTTTTCTATTTATTCTTATTTATATTTATTTAGAGCATGTAATTAATTTATTAATTATTATTATTTATTAATTTATTTACTATTACTATTTTATTTATTGTTTATTATTTATTAATATTATATTATATTATTTATTATTTATTATTAAGGGATATTACATTTATTTTGTTATTTATTACTTTATGTAACAGTCTCGTCACCCTCTACTGAACTAGTATAACCAGTAGGCATTGAAAGTTTCACAACACCTAGGAAATCCCAAGGAATCTCTGTCATTTTTTCCACTTTCGGAATTAGGCATAAGCCTCCTCGGTCTGTATCCCAGTCCAAGGTTGGCCCCAAGGCTTGCCCCTGACTCAGACCTCATCTACCCCAAGGCAGGCATCTGGTACAGTGCTCAATGTCACCAGGCATCTCGCAAGGTTGGCCCACTCCCTCCACAACTCACTAAGGCACACAACCCGAGGCATCGAAGTCCTTATACCCCTACCAGACTTCGGCATCCCAATACAATATTAGGCACCTAGCCTTCAATATCAGGCACTTGGCCTCCTCAAGATGGTCCCACAGCCCTCAAGAGCTATCCATCAAGAGCTATACAAGACAAAGGAACCATTGGCATATGTAGTGTTGATTGAGTTTGTCCCCAGCCCATATGGTGTTACTTATTCTCCCTCGTGTGTATGGACTCGCACGAGATCATCAAATAAACTGGCCCTCTCAACCCATTTGTGGAGTCCTGTCAATCATCACACCTTAACATGCAACCAATGCATTAGCTATATCATCATAGTATCATAGTAAATAATCCACATGCCAAGTCTTACATGTCATCATGAGAACATTCATCATTGTTAATCGCAACATTATGAATAATAACGAACTGCATGCTCATGCATGTTCTAAATTTGTATGTGACTATCACATGCTTCACCTCATGAAATACCATCATAATTTATAACATCAACATATTTGCATGACTTCACATAATAAATGAACCACATGTCAATAAATCTCATTTTATAGCATCATAATTCCTATGCCACATTATGCATATCATATCCATCATGAGTATTCAACATTAAATACCTATCATCAAGTAGTAAATGAATATGTCAATATACCTTGATATAACATCATAATGCCTATGCAATCATCATCATAAGGATACATCATCACTATAAGAACTACATGTGCATTATTATCCTCCTACCATTATATCACGAAACCGAATGTAACATTATACTCAACATCATACTAGTTAATTAAACTAAACTGAAATCATGGTGTACAATTTAGATGTATCATAAAGTTTAAACAATAAAACATGATTTAGATGCTCCATAAAAGTATCTGTCTTAGCTAAGTAAGCACTCCTAATTATTTCACCACATCTTAATCATCAAGGATTTGTTGTCATTGTTAGAAGATCATATTCAGAGAGTTGTGTTCTTGCAATAATAGACCAGAGAAATGCCAAGCAAACTGCTATCGCTAAAGGACAATGGGAACAGCAATCCAACCCAAATAAATAGTGAATAATATGATCAACATTCAAGGAATGTTATCTTTGTGTTTTTAGATCACATTGAAACCGTAAAATAATGAACATATGCCAGTGGATAGAGTCAGCAATTTTGCCACATAAATAATGATCATCTAAAGGTAATAAGATATCAGAGTTTATACCATTGTGAACTGGAACAGATTTCACCATTTTAGAGCACTTCAAATGGTGACGATATTACAAATTTCAACATCAATTATCCAAATACTTCAAGCACTATGTAAACTGTGTTGTAAAATGAACTGGTGGTGAGTAGTTAAGAAAATACACCAGTATTAAAGATTTGTTCCTCCACAAAAACATGCCAGCATACCATATCAATAGTGCTCACAAATTTTAGGGAAAATGTCATCCAATGTGGATCGAATCATGTTAGTTGGCGTATTGTTCAATCATAATAAATGAATGTTTAGGATGTGAAATTCAGTTGTTTACAATGTTTAGAAATGACCATTATTCAAGATATGTTTAACATCATAGCATGGTATCACAGGATTCTCAAGGCAAAATTCATGTGAAAATAAGCTGATAGACAGAAAATATACCAATCATTTAGAGAATTATACATTGACTGGTTGACACGAATATAATATTAAATAAATAATAAATAATATAATATAATATTAAATAAATAGTAAACAATAAATAAATAATAGTAATAGTAAAATAAATAATAAATGATAATAAATTAAAAAATTAATTACATGCTCTAAATAAATATAAATAAGAATAAACAGAAAAATAGTAAAAATTAGTAAAGCTATCAAAAATTAAAATAAAACAAAAAAGCAGTAAAAATCAGTAAAGCTATCCAAAAGTAAAAACAAAAGAATAAAACAAGAAAACAATAAAGTTGCATGTTGACACATGGAGTGTGTGCATGTGGTTCCCCTTCCAATGTTTGCTCTATTTAATAGATAGGGAGGAAGATGAGAGGCACTCCATCATCCATTCTCTTGGGAGAATAGTGTTGTGAGACAAGGATTCCCTAGCAGTAGTACGTTGATTGAGGGCTCAAAGGTGGCTAGTTGTAGGAAGATTTTTGTCAGGCCAGGTAGTAACTCCAATAGGCAGTAAAACTGATTCATTCATTTCATTAGGTAGGCTATTGTTATATACAAAAGGGTGTGACTGCTCAGTTCATCTTCTGATGACTATTCACATTCCTAATTTAACTATTTACATAAATTCACCCAACCGTGAGGATTAGGTGTCAACATTCCCCCCCTTAATCTGAAGGGATTGTTGGTGAGTCCAAGCATCGTTCTGAATCTTTCAAGTTTTTCTCTTCCAAGCGCTTTGGTGAAGATGTTTGCAATTTGCTCATTTTGTGGAACAATGACGGAGATGGATTGTTTTTGGCCTCAACATGATGTTGGATCAGATGATATTTAGTATTTGATGTGCTTTGTTCGATCATGGAACTTTGGGTTCTTGGCCAACTTTATTGCAGAGGTGTTGTCAATCATGAGTGGAGTTTATTGTACTTGTTTTACCTGCAAATCTTCAAGAATTTTCCTGAGCCACACAATTTCTTTTGTTGCTTCAGCTGCTGTCACATATTCAACTTCTGTTGTGGAATCTGCTAGAATTGATTGTTTGCGTGATCTCCAAGAGACAACGCCCGATCCAAGACTCATAGCATATCCTGAAGTAGATACCCCAGTTTCTTTGTCTCCGTCGAGGTCTGAATCAGAGTATTCGATCAAACTGAAATCATCCACCTGTCTGTACTTGATTCCATAGTCTTGAGTTCCCTTCAGGTACTTTAGAACTCTTTTTGCAGCAAATCGATGTCGTCCACAAGGCTTTTGCATAAACCTGGAGAGGATTCCAACAGCAAATGAGATGTCTGGTCTAGTAGTAGTAAGGTAGTTGAGGCTTCCTACAAGCTGTCTATACTTTGTTGCATCCTCAAATTCCTTTTCTTCAATAGATGTGAGCTTTAAGTTTTCTTCCATTGGAATAGTAAGAGGATTGCACTTTGTCATGCCAAATCTGTTTAACAAATCTCCAATGTATTTCTTTTGAGAAAGAAATATAGACTTTGGATGTTGGGTTACTTCAATGCCAAGATTGTAATGAACATAGCCCAAATCAGTCATTTCAAAACTTTTCCCTAATTCCTTCTTTATGGATGCAATGTAGCTTTCATTGTTCCTTGTCATTAAAAGATCATCTACATATACCACAAGATATACAACTGTTTTTCCAACTTTCTTGACAAGTAAAGTTGCATCATCAAGATCAAAATGATTGAAGTTGAGTTTCAGAAGATGCTCAGTTAGTTTTTCATACCAGGCTCATGGTGCTTGTTTGAAGCCATAAAAGGACTTCACAAGTTTGCATACTTTATGTTCATGTCCTTTCACAACAAATCCTTCAAGCTGGGACATAAAAACATTCTCTTTTAGATCTCCATTCAAGAAGGCAGTTTTTACATCCATTTGATGGACTTTCCAACCGTTCTGAGCTGCTAGTGCAAAGAGTGTCTGGATGGTGGCGCATTTTGCTATGGGGGCAAAAGTTTCCTCATAATCAACCCCTTCCTTCTGTGCAAAACCTTTTGCCACAAGCCTAGCTTTGTGCTTGTCAAGTGAGCCATCAGTTTTGTACTTGTTCTTGTAAACCCACTTGCAGCCAATTGGTTTGGTTCCAAATGGAGGATCAACTAGCTTCCAAGTGTCTTTCTTTATGAGGGCATCATACTCCTTTTTCATCGCTTCTTTCCATTCATCATGAGAAGCAGCTTCTTTAAAGGAAGTTGGTTCAAAATCTGTAGACAAGTTCAATTCACAATCATAAGAAACATCCATATCAACAGGTGAATTAGAGTCATCTACATCAACTCCATTTTGTCGGTTTGAATTTATGGTTCCTGTTTTTCCAATTTCATCGGGATGAACACTTTCAAGTGTCTTTGTCAGCCATTTTGGGGGACCTTTTTGAGATGGTCCAGGCTGCTCTGTTGATTGAGTTGGGAGTGAATCAAGATTGAGTTTCCCAATTCTATCAATTACATCACTTAAAGCATCATCCGTTGTTGGAGTTTCAGCCGGGGGAGAGTATTCTTCAGAAGAAGATTCCACATGTTGATCTAGTATAGGATTCCCCCCTTCAAGATGTGGAATCTGATTATCAAATTCTTGAAATGATTTCATTTTTGCGAATCTATCTAAGCGATCAAGTTTCCGCTCAACAACATTGGCAGATTTGGATGATTCAAGAAAAATTACATCTCTAGATACAACAAACTTTTTATTTACTTCATCATAGAGGCGGTATGCTTTGGAGGTGTTTGAATAACCCAGGAAGATACACTTACGACTTCGAGCACCAAGTTTGTTTCTATGTACCTTTGGTATCAAAGCATAATAGGTGGAAGGTGGAACCAAAAATCCTGAGATGTTTGACCGAAGGAACATGTCCATACCACAATTCATAAGGAGTCTTGTTTCTTATAGAACTAGATGGACATCTATTCTTTATATATGCAGCACATAGAACAGCATCAGCCCAAAACATTATCGTTACATTTTTGAAAAAAAGCATGGATCGTACCATATTCAAAATTGTTCTGTTCATTCTTTCAGCTACACCATTCTGTTGGGGATTATAAGGCACAGTTGTTTGATGTTTAATCCCATGTTGGCGAAGATATTGTTCAAATTCATTTGATGTATATTCTTTTCCATTATCAGTGCGACTAGACCCAATATGAGATTGTGCATCATTTTCAATCCATTTATGAAAATTCTTGAATGTTAGGAAAGCATCAGATTTGTTCTTCAATAAATAAACCCAACACATTCTGGTGTAGTCATCAATAAATGTCATGATATAATTATTTCCATTTGCAGAAGGAACAAGCATTGGACCACATAAATTTGAATGAATGAGTTCAAGTTTTCTATGTGCTCTTGAATGTGAATCATGAAAACACTGTTTGCTATGCTTTCCTAGAATGCAAACATCACATTGCTTAAGTTTCCTAGGAATTATAGGCAAACCAACAACACCATTTTTCTTCAACAAGCAGACGTTGTCATAGTTCAAATGTCCAAATCTAGCATGCCATAATAAACTTGATGGAAGTGTACCTTCTGTTGATATTTTTCTGTTAATTAAATTAGGAAAAAATCTCATGAATGTGACAACAATAGGATTTGTTGCTAAGTTAGCTCCAATTATTCCTGAGGAGGAGTTATTTCTTCCTATATTTGTTGTGAGAGAATTTATGATTCAGTTTTCTGCTCCCAGCTATAAAATTTAATCCCATAGAGGATGTTTGAGCTGAGAGTGTGTGAGGAATTACATTGTTGTAATCTCCTGTTGAATAATAAGATTGTCGATGCCTCTGTTTGGTGGACGTAGCCCAAATTGGTTGGGTGAACCATGTTAAACTTGTTGTCTCATGATTTATGTTGTGTTTATAATTGTTTTGTTTCTATTGTGCATACTCTGACAATTGGTATCAGAGCCTGAGAGGCCAAGTCTGCTGCGTGTGCGTAGACTGCCTGTGCGTTGGACCAACGCGTTGAACTGCGCTCAGTGCGGTGGAATGGAGGTCCCGCATGCACAAGTTTGACAGAGCAAGCGACTGGCAGTGATTGAGGCGTTGAACAGACGTGGCACGTCAACTGCTGGAGGAACATGTTGTTAATTGTTGTAGGTTCTGCAAATACCGAAGTGAAGCTATGCAAAGCGTTGTTGACTTCCGCAAATTTGGAGCGGTGAAAGGTAGCGTTGTTCTATTGAAACGATTAAATGTCGTTCTGGTTTGGAACATTTCACTTTAAATGTTGTTGTTTTAGTTTTTTGATGCCACTTTTGGGTGTCGTTGGTTTATATCAAACATAGGCATAATATGGTATGTCATCGATTGCTTGTACCGTATTATCAAAAAAAAAAATTAAAAACCGCATATCAGACATTTACACCATATCGTTTGAAGTGAATCACTATGTGCATGTGGATTTAGTGGGCGGTTATTACGACACTGTGTATAATGCTGCTGCTAAAATGCTAAAATGTTTTCAAAATGGGCGCCAGTGTATATTAAAGAAACAATTAAATCAAGAAGTCGATTTGCAGTTGTTATAAAACTGTTATGAAATGTTTTTATTGGCATAAATGTTTTTTATAAGGCAAAGGCATAATATTCAGGTGTGTGAATAACTGTATTATGGTTAGTTGTTTGATTGTATGCGTAAAGTTCCGTGTGAAGAATCAATTCATTGCTGGAAATCGGAACTGAATTACACGTCTTGATAAAGCCTGTATGTCGAGAATTTTGGGTTTTATGGTTGGGAATTCATTTGATTTGGTAGATCTGTGTAAAAAGGAAATGAAGAGATCGATCTAAGCCTTAACGCAGAGGAATTGTTTTTAATTTTAAACAAAAACTTCATTTATTAAAGTTGGAATTGGATTTTTTTGTGTGTTACAACATGGCAAAAACTCAAAGTGCTCGTTTTGAGATCGAGAAGTTCAATGGCAAAAACAACTTCGAGATTTGGAAAGTGAAGATGTATGATCTACTCGTGCAACAAGGCGTGGCGAAGGCCTTGTTGGAAAAAGCCAAACAGCCTTACACCATGACAGATGATGAATGGAATGACTTGGATGAAAGAGCACTGAGCGGCATTCGATTGTGTTTGGCGGATGATGTTTTGTTTAACATCGTGTCAGAGAAAACTGTTGTTGGTTTGTGGACAAAGCTTCAAAAGCTATACATGACAAAATCCTTAACCAATAGGATTCTTCTGAAGTGACAGGTATATAGTTTGCGCATGAAGGAAGGTACATCCATTACTGATCATCTGAATACCTTTAATACTCTCCTGGTGCAGTTAGAAAGTATAGAAGTAAAATTTGAATCAGAAGATAAAGCTGTAACATTATTATGCTCGTTACCCGAGTCATGGGATTATTTTGTTACTTCTATAAGTCTTAGTTCATCAGAAACCCTTGAATTTGATGATGTTGTTGGAGCTTTGTTGTCCGAAGAAACAAGGAAGAAGTCAAATTCAGAAACCTCTACATCAGAAGCAATGATGGTCAGAAGTCGTTCTAAAGAAAGACGCTTCAGTAAGCACAACAACTCGTGTTCAAAATCGAAAGGGAAGAAGATTAAGGTAAAATATTGGTTTTGTGGAAAATCGGGACATTTGAAGAAGGACTGTTGCAAGAGACAACAAACATCCAAAGAAGACTCTTCGACAGAGAAGAAAGAAGCAAACACAACAGAAATAGGTTCGACATCCATTTCAGGTATGAATGATGAAGTGTTATCAGTTAATTTGTCTAATCATGATCAACATTGGTTGTTAGATTCTGGTGCATCAAATCACATGTGCATTCATAGAGAATGGTTTAAAACTTATAAATAAATCAATGATGGAGTAGTTTACATGGGAAATGATGTCACAAGTAACATTGTGGGAATTGGAAGCATCCAGCTTAAAATGTTTGATGGGACAAATAAAATTCTAACTGATGTAAGACATGTACCTGAACTAAGAAAAAACCTCATTTCACTAGGAGTACTAGACACTAATGGATATAAAAATTTTATTCAAGGTGGAGTAATGAATGTTTATAAAGGAATTTTACTAGTAATGAAAGCAAAGAAAGTTGGAAATCTTTTTCAGTTAGAAGGAAGAACAGAGTCA
>APFE030272672.1:422664-472710 GCA_000404065.3 Pinus taeda | reverse complement strand
TGCAGAAAAGATAAAATAATAAAGGAACAGGGTATCAGGCTAATTGTTGTCAAGGTGGAGATTGTTGAGATTTTTCTGCTAATTAAATTAGGAAAAAATCTCATGAATGTGACAACAATAGGATTTGTTGCTAAGTTAGCTCCAGTTATTCCTGAGGAGGAGTTATTGCTTCCTATATTTGTTGTGAGAGAATTTATGATTCAGTTTTCTACTCCCAGCTATAAAATGTAAGCCCGTAGAGGATGTTTGAGCTGAGAGTGTGTGAGGAATTAAATTGTTGTAATCTCTTGTTGAATAATAAGATTGTCGATGCCTCTGTTTGGTGGACGTAGCCCAGATTGGTTGGGTGAACCACGTTAAACTTCTTGTCTCATGATTTCTGTTGTGTGTATAATTGTTTTGTTTCTGTTGTACAGACTCTGACAAATGAGAATTGTATGAGAAATGATGTGCACGAGCAGAGGTTCCTTGCAGCTTGAGAATCCTTTCTTCTTCTATTCCCCTCATGACAAGTGAGTGGTCAGATGCTTTTCTTACCTCAAGCTTGCCATCAAACATATGAATGGAGTGACCTTGCTGGCGGATGTGGACCAAGGACAACAAGTTTCTTTTGATTTGTGGGAGATATAGAACATGATGCAGAAGAAAGTCTAGAAGACCAAGCAGTTTAAGCCTGATTGTGCCAAGCCCTGATGGCTTGATTTTTTATGGGTCTACAAAGTATACTGCTCCATCAACATTGTCAGTAAATTCTTCAAAAAATCTTTTCTATGAGTCATGTGGTGGGTTGCTCCTGAATCAAGCAACCAATCATTTTTCCAAGAAGAAAGTGAAGCATTAAATATATCTTCATTTACTTCAATGTTACATTGTGCCACAACATAGTGAGTAGATTCAGGTGCTTTACCTTTGTCTGTATCATCAGTTTTACCTTTCTATTGGTTTCTTTGCTGCTCAATTTTGTCCCATGGTAGCTTGCATCTAGAGGCATCATGTGATCCATTTATTTTGCAGCGATTGCAGTGCAAATCTGCCTATTCCCCTGCCTCTAAAATATCTTCCTCTTCCTCTTCGACCACCTCTTCCTCTTGAAGAATCTTGAGCAGAATGTTTTTCTTTATGAGCAAGGCACACAGCCTCTTCAGAAGATTCAGGGGCTGTCTTCTTTCCAAAATATTTCTCTCTTTCAGAAAACTTTTTCACAAGAGAGTCAAAGGCGATATCTTTGAGATTTCCATTTGCTTGCAATGACTCAACATAATTGGAGTAAGTAGGACAAAGTACCTTGAGAAAAGCAATAAGGGGAATATCCAATTCAACCTTAGTGGATTTGATATCATGCATTATAGACTTTACTTCAGATGCAAGAGAAAAAGGATCATTATTTTGCAGTTCAAAAGTGAAGAGTTTAATCATGAGTTGAACAACTTCAAGTGCAGAATGTGAGTCATAGAATTCTTTCAGCTTTTTTAAGGCTTCAAAGGCAGTTGAGAATGACGAAATATGGCGACTCACCTCTTCATTTACAGATGCTGCAATTAATGGATAAGCTTTGTTGTTCTTGTTTTCCCAAATGACGAGCTCTTTGTCTGAGTTAGGCTATTCTAGTTCATTGTCCCCGTCTTCGACATACACACCTTTCCACAACTCATTGAAAATGAGGGTGTGTTTTATCATCCAGGACCACTCAGGATAGTTCTCCTTGCCAGTGAGAACTATTCCCACAATAGATATGATTGAATGCATAATGTAAAAAAAATACTTCTGCTGATAGAAAATACTTCTGTCAATATACAGCAAAATTGTACTTCTGGTGGTAAATTTTTTTTTTAAATTACAATTCAAAGAAATATATTTTTGATGTGGCTTTTTAGAAAATTCAACTATCAATAGCACATCCAACAGCACTCCAACAGAGGTACGTTTTTCTTTTTTTCTTTTTTTGTCAAAAATCTCTTACAATTGCAAACCCAGAAATCCCTTGCAATGTGTCTCAATGCAAAAACTTACATAATTCGGTCAGTTCTCGGAGTGTAGCATCAACGCAGCACTTTACGAATACACCACCATAGGAAGACTCGTACCCCACAACCACACCATTACAAAGCTTTACTAATGCAACAGAGGTTCATTCAATGGAGGAAGACGCTTTACCAACGCTCTGATACCTAGACAACGTTAACTTACAGCATTCAACAACGTTAACTTACAACATTTAATCTTGTTCCCGTTTTAACATTTGTAGTTGAGATAGGCCAGTGTTAATGTAATACCGGGCGTTAAAAACTTTCTGCAAGATGTCAGCATAACTTTTCATTTATTTAAAATAATACTATAAACTTCAGGCCAGCGTTAATATACTACCACAGACTTCAGGCAAATGCATAACATAATGAAACTTTTTAAGCTCCATCCACTGGTAATTGTAAACATTTCGAACCATCACAGTTTCGAGTTGATGTACGATGCCTCTACGCACACTCTTGACTGTGCCTTCCTCGATAAGAGACACAAACAGTAGCAAGTCTCATCGTGCAAACTAGAGGAGCAGTGTATGGAGGGAGGAGTGTATGGATGTTTATGAGTAGCGAGAATAATGGTGAATAGCAGGTGGAGCAGCGTATATATGGGAAACTGAATTTGGTCAGATGGGCAGGTGTGAATTCTGCAAAATAGGCAGAACATAGGCAGAAACTGACATCAGGAGTTACACAAAACCTAATTTTGGGAGCTGGCTCTGATACCATATTAGACCAGGCAGTAACTCCTCAACCAAAATTGATTCGTGTGTATTATTCCTTCAGGTAGGTCTTCATTATATACATGAGAGAGAGACTATTCACTTCATCTCCCGATGACTTTTCATATTAATTATTTATCTATTTACATTATATTCACCCAATCCTGAGGATTAGGTGTCAACAAGTGCCACAACATAAGTTGGGCTCCCATCCGCCTATTGATATCTTTTCTCATGGGTAACTTATTGATATTTTTTCTCATGGGTAACTTAGGATTATTAAAGTGTTGATATTTTTTCTCATGGGTGACTTAGGATAGGATTATTATTTCTCATAGGTAACTTAGGATTATTAAAGGGTTGATATTTTTTCTCATGGGTAACTTAGGATAGGATTATTAAAGTTTTGATATATTTCTCATGGGTAACTTAGGATTATTAAAGTTTTCTCATGGGTGACTTAGGATTATTAAAGTGTTGATATTTTTTCTCATGGGTAACTTACGATTATTAAAGCTTTGATTTTGGGGTGAAATTTTACACTTGTGAAACCGGATTTTGAAATTTTTTCCCATGGGTAACTTAGGATTATTAAAGCTTTGATTTTGGGGTGAAATTTTACATTGGACATTGACCATATAGTTATTACCATGAAATTTTTTTCCCATGGGTAAGTGATTATTAAAGATTTGATTTTGGGGTGAAATTTTACACTGCACATTGACAATATAGTTATTTATTACCATGTTAATTATTTGGGCGTTATGGTAGGTTACACTATCTGTGTTCACCATTGGCCTTGAGTTGCCCATCTTAGAGCTAGCAGGCATAGCTAACACTCTTATCAAACAGGCACAATTAACACTCTTATCAGTTTTGATGTTTTCATTTTTTTTAGGAGGTTAAAAGAAATTTTTATGAGGGAATTTATTTTACTTGGATTTTTTTTATAAGATTTTATTGTTTTTGGTCAAGTTCTAATATGAAGATATTAAATAATGATATATGAGTCTTTCAAGATAATAATATTAGTCGCTAGAAGTAGACTTTGTAACAGATTATGCATTTAGGTCTGATTGTTGGTCATACAACCCAACTCATGCATATCTTGTAACCAATTTTCCTTCTGAGCTATAAAAAAAAATCTCCCCTCCTACCACCCCAAAGTAAACCCAAACTTATTTATAATAAGATTAGTTGTTTATATAATATCATACTATTTGGCAAAAGTAAGCCCAAACTTATGTGTTATAAGATTTGTGTAATTTGGTATATGTTAAGGCACAATTAACACTCTTATCAGTTTTGATGTTTTGATTTTTTTAAGATGTCAAAGAAATTTTTATGAGGGAATTCATTTTACTTGGATTCTCTTTATAAAATTTCATTGTTTTTTGGTCAAGTTCTAATATGAAGATGTTAAATAATGATAAGTGAGTCCTTCGGGATAATAATATTAGTCACTGGAAGTAGACCTTGTAATGGATTGTGCATTTCGGTCTGATTGTTGGTCATACAACCCAACCCCATGCATATCTTGTAACCAATTTTCCTTCTAGACTATAAAAAAACCCCTCCCTCCGTACCACCCCAAAGTAAGCTCAAACTTATTTATTATAAGATTGATTGTTTATATAATATCATACTATTTGGCGAGAGTATGCCCAAATTTATGTGTTATAAGATTTGTGCAATTTGGTATATGTTAAATTATATTTAATACAGGGAGATGTGCAAATTTTTGTATATTCAATATTGAATTGTCATGATATTTAAAAATGTATTGATAGTAAAATAGTAAATTTTAATGGCAATTACAAATAAATTATTTCAATGTATATGTTTAATAAAATAATTTTATATTAACTTTATAAATAATATAATAATAATATTAATGATTAAATAGCAAAAAAATCATATTTTATGGATAAGTGTGTTTTACATCTCAACATGAGAAACAAGGAATATGTGTAATTTATTTAGTGCTTAATATGGATGTGATACATTGCATTTAAAAAAAATAATTAATAAGAAAAAGTCTAATTTCCAAAAAAATAGAATATTATGATGTCCATGATTAAGTCATACACCAAATTTGTGTATGAGACCCCTCGTTTGTGAGATAATGGACCCCCCTTTGTGCAACACTTTAATTGCTAAAGTTTATGGAGTTGTACATATTCTACCCCCTTCGGATTTGAACATGTGACCTCTTAGAAGGATAACATGTTCTGAACCACTAGACTCACTCATAATAAAGCAATTGAAAGAAATTATGATGTGTAACAATTAATTTGTTTGCATCCATTCATGTCTATACAAAAGAAAAGGTAACAATTAAGTTCATCAATGTCTTACCAAATGACCACAAAAATAAGGCAATGACACTAAAATTTACATCAAAGAAATATAACAAGTTAAAAGCATATCAAAATAAATAATTTCAAGCTTATCAAAATCAATAATTGCAAGCATATGTTATTTCTTACCAATGTAGTATTTTGTTGTGTTGTCTCAAGGTCCACTCCTTGTGCTTTGTTTTATTCATTGATTCTATCAACCTCTTTGAAATTAGTCGTATTTTTGTCAAATATAGATTTCTCAATACCAAATGATTTTTTTGTATAGTCTTTATGATTTGTAAATTAATGTGGATATTCCAATGAGCAGTCCATCACAATAAATCTATTAAAGTAAACCGAAATCTATATTATGAAGGGGCAATTCTTTTAGATTCTAAACATGTTATTATTGATTTTGTTGTTTATGCATGCAATAGATAAAATGCAAAAAAATAGAGACTAATGAGATAAAAACACACTAATCACAATGAACACCAAGATATTCTCTAGGAAACCCTTTCAAGAGAAAACCTAGCTGGAAGGTAATGGAAATAATGCAAGTACAAAGGAGAAGACACTCTCTATGGAGTTACGTGAGACCTGTGGCATGTGAGCTACTATAGAACACAAACCTCCTTTGTTATGCTCTCTCACTCCCACTCCCAAGTTTTTTTGCTCTATTATCGAACAAGATACAATAAAAAGTGCATGGAGCCCATTTTCCTCCTAGTGGCCCAGTTATAGCATGACCCAATAACCAACTAGGAGTTAAGTTTTATTTCTTTAATTCTCAACTACAATTACAAATTTGACCCTTCTAGAGTATCCTTCATAGTCTTCATGTTGTCAACCCATTTTTCCATAACTAAAGAGGTTGGCATGTGTAATATCTCACATGGAATATTTGGCTAATATCTCGAAATTTAACTCCAACAAAATTATTCATCCAAAACTAACATTAAGATTTCACATAAATTGCGAGTAAATTTGAAACAAAAAGATGAATGAAACACTACAACTCAAATAACATAATGGATGGAAATAATCTCAACTTTATTATATTAATATGGGATAAGATTTTACGTTTGCAAACTAGAGAAAAAAAAAAATTTGAGATAAATAAATTGTAACTAGAAATGTACCTCCAATTGAGGATCTGGATTATCCTCACTCCAACCTTCAGATCTATTGTAGATATGATCTCCAATAACACAGTCGAAGCTCCATGAGAGTTCTGGGTGAAATTTCCTCAATGGTGGGTTGGGTTTTCGTTCGACTCACAAGTCATGGAAACCCAAGGGTTTTCGTCCTAGGGATTACTAGAAGTTGAGAACTTCATTCCCAAACCTCTCTATAAGAAAAATACTCAACTCCAAGATGTCCCAAATGATTTGTTTCCTCTCCCTTTATAGTTATGATAGATCCCTATCCAATCTTCTAGAAGCACTTTATTTTATCATTTTATTTCCCTCTAGAAGCTTCTCCTCTTATCCTTATATTAAGTGACTTTATTTTATTTCATTTTAGTCACTTGGCCTTTTTCCTCAATTAAAATTTTTCGTTTTTATCTAATTAATTGACTAATTAAAGTCACTTTTAATATAGAAAAATGGTAAATTTGTCTCCACAATCTCTTAGCCCGCTAAAAGTCATTTTTCACCATCCCATAGTGTATATCTCTTAGTTTTGGTTCCAACGAGTTATTACACTAAGGTCTTCATCAAATATTCTTCTCAAAATGACAACTTAAGCGTATTTAATTAAGATATGCTCAATAATAACCCCATTTTATAGGAATTGTCGAAATGCAACGAAAACAAGAATAAATTGTGAAGAATTAGCCCTGATGATGAAATGTTGCAAGTGATTCTTATTGGACCCCATAGAAATCCTCTTACACCCTCTAGGCCCACTGATAATAAATTCTCACTCTCATAACCAAGTTGTCACCAACCTTGGAAATCCATCCTAGCTGCATCATAAAGGAAACTGAAAATGGGGACATTACAAATTCTCCCACAACAAAATTTATTTCCCTCAATCAATGCACATTTATCCACTATAAAGGCATGTGTACATTAATACCAGGATCCCATATGAAACATTGGGTCACTTCAAGCCTCCATGCTAACCAAACATGAATGGATCCCTTAATACCTGGATCCCAAAACCATCTCTGACTCAACCTGCCATCAATATATCCACCTGGATTCCAATGCCACCATTGCCAATCATCCACCATGCCTAAGGGCTCCTTTTGTGCTCTACCCTTGACTAAAAATGTCCTCCCAAGAATCATCCCATCAATATAATACCAACTCATAAACTCTCACCAATCCATCCTATGGAAGGATCAAATGAATGAACACCTGCATATGGAAAAAGTCTAGAATGTCAACGCTACTCTATGATCAATTCATGATGCTCCCCCGATGAACCAATAAAATCAATCTAGAATATTTCTCCCTTCTCTCTCAAATGGATAGAGGTGAGGTAATAGTGTTGTAGGCCCTATCTATGTACTCCTGAAAAGGGATACTTTGTATCTCCAAAGTATATTCCTCTTGTTGCCTTGCTACGAACCTCAATTGTCCCTCAATGCTAGACAACTTGGTCATTGACTCAGTACGCACCACTCTAAGCTTCTCAGTTTTACTGTTTTGCTACAATATGGCGCCTCCTATTGTTTGGATATTTTACTTCAACACCATAAGTTCAGTCTAGAAATGCTCAATCTTCTCTTGACTGCTACTATCTGAAAGTACTGCAGCCTTGTTGGGTGCCTCTGCATCTATTTGCACCTCATGAATGGGTGGGCTCAGAGATGGATGCTCAACCACCTCCACGGCTCCACCATGTATCCAACTTGAGCATTCAACTAGCTCTCCAAAGATGGCCCATCATGCACACTATGCATATCATCCTCCTCATCTAAATCACGCTCCTCTATGTGTTCCCCATGCTCGATCATCATTAGAGGCTCATCCTTCAAATATCGAATGCCTTCTTCACACATGGGAATAACCTATTGATCATTAGGAGTTCCATTTATCTCCTCTTCCTTATGTTGTCAATTTTCAACCATCAAACATAGATGCATAGTTGAACTATTGTCAATTTCTTCACATGGTTTCTCATGTCCTTCAAGGGTGTCTTTCTGGAAAGCAATAGAAGAGCCCATCTCATCCATCACTATCACCTGAGCCTTCAATGGGATCTTCAAAAGAGTATACTCATGATCCTCATAATGCACGTTGGGCATTTCTAAGTCACGCCTTTCCTCGTGATCATGCAAGTTGGAGCATTTTTCATTCAACTCTTATCCAACCATAGACCCTTCAACCCTTTCCTCAATCAGCTGACTTGAGTTCTTTGCGACTTCCTGTTCTTCTTCAAATTTTGCAGTCTCGTCTGCTTCTCTACCCTTTTTACTTTACACATGTGATTTGGTGTTCATGCTCCCTGACATGTGAAATAAATCTGCTCTTTCTCATTTGATTTTTCTCTTTCTTGGAAGTTCAAGAGACTGCCTTTGCTTTGGCTCTTCATCTTTTCCAGATCTAACCCTCCAAAAATTCTCTTCATAAGATCTCTTTTAAGATGAGGAACGGCACCAATAGCTACGAGCTGTCTTAATGACTCATCCAACCTCTACTGGTACTTGGCCAATTCATTGCAAATCCTCGACGAATCATCCATGAGCAATTTTTTATTCCACCTTTTAGAGATTTTGACAAACACTTTACATGGTACACCACTCAACCAATTTTAGGAGTCTTACAAATTCTAATACAATATACTCAGTAGAATTCATGACAATTGCAATAAACAATTATGGACGCAGTTATACTTTCAACTACAGTGTCCCGTATCAATCTCTCTTACTCACAACATGTAACCAAACCCCAACATGACTATTATGTAAACATTACGAGGCTTATATAATAAGATACAGGCACAAATAGACTCAAGGAAATGATCAGCTTTGTAACAAAAAAACTTGCTCATAATCATACAAATTTGGTGTATTGATATAATGCTCAGAAAGGTCTGATGAAATTAGCACAATCCTCAACAAGCAATAAATCAACTCGGCCCGGCTTAACACTAATTCGATCCCAAGAATTTTGAATCAACTCGGTCTTCTTGACAATGACAACCCACTCAACAAATCGACTTCCTCGTAAGGTTGAATGTACTCTGCATCTAATTTTATATGAATCGAGCCTTTCAAGTCTGCCTTGAACCTCTTCCATATCGATCTGAGAATAGTAATATATTCCATAGGTAATAAGTTTGGTCCTTCTCTGTTAAGAAATAGCCTCGAACTAACAGTGCAAAGTCTGGGATTAAGCTCCAGCAATGCATGGATCAATTCGTCCTATCGGGAGAACAAATTCAGCCTTCAAAAATATACTTGGTCTAATAGAATGACTGATTCGGCACCTTCAACAAATTCTCAATTTGATCTCAATAAATTAATAGAACTTAACCTAAGAACTTTGTCCTTCAAAAATTCCAATACAGACCTGAAAATGCACATTGTCTCTACAGAAATTTGGCCCACAAGCTTAGGCAATTTGGCCTTAAGATGACTCTTTCCCTGGAGATGAGAATACTCAGTATGCAAAGAAAACTTCGAAATTCAGAAAGAGAATTTCGGCACTTTGAAATTGCCTTATAATGCTAGATCGATCTGCCTTCAAATGGTGGGTGAAATACCCAAAATTTAACCTCCCAAAAAAACCCAAATGGCACCTTACAATAATTTCACCTTCCACGAATGCAATCGGGCTCCTTATGGAAATGGACTTGGCTTCTTAAAATAAGTTGAATACCCCGTCAGAAAAACTTAGAATTCCCGCTTGAATTTTATGAGTTTGTTCTGAGTTTTCAGTGTGTCATTTCATCAAACAGTTTGGGTGTAGATGTAAGTGCACTTTTCTTCAATTTAATTTCGAATCCATAAACACAGTGCTAGATAAATACCCCAAACTCTTTCTAAATAGCAACACAGCATCAATATTAAGCTCAATGAGAGACACACGACTAATATGTACTATACAACAACAATCAATAAGGGCACTTTTCACCACTAAAATATAGCTCAAAGTTGCACAGCGATATATATTATATTTCTGAACTAAAAAGATGACTGTACAACACAATAGAGACAAAGAACTTGATGTGTACTTTAGTAAGATCATGCTACAAGACTCCTCCAACAGTGGAAGTAGCGACCTCATTTTTCAATTCAGATACACGTATTCAGTGACCATCCCCACGGCAAAGGAACTCAACCTTATAATAGTAGTGGTTCTAATGATACACATTGTCAACAAGAATAGTACTCGACCCTTTTTATGCAGCAGTTCAGTCCCCCATCAGCAAGCATACTCATCCAACAAAAATATAAGGTACTCGCCTCTGCTACCAGTTAGAACTTGGACCTGAAGACACCAGTCTCGTCCCTCTGAGGGATATGATACTCTTTGTCTTTTTACCCCAAAAGGATTTCAACCTCCAAATGGATATAGATTAGGCCTTGGGCCAAGCATTTCCAACTCTAATGCCTGCAAACAATACCATTGATCCAGCCAATAGATTCCTTGTTATGCACTTGGATACAAATCACCTGCAACAATTATTCTCTCGAAAATAGACTAAGAATTTTAATCCACGAACGTGGCTCCTTTATTCTTCGGGAACAATACGGCAATAGGGAAATTTTGATTTTAACTCACAAGTGGCAAAATCATGCTCTGATGCAAGAAAGGAGTCTCAGTTCTAAATATATATGAGAACTCGATATTTTAAGTCTGGAGTCCTCGACCTCCTGAAAATTATATAAATGACCTCTTTTAATAACACTGCTCTTGTAGTAGAACTTCAACACAATTTGATACCCATACCTCATGTAGCTGAGATCAACCTTGATCTAAGTTTTGTCCTCAAATAGATGGTGGGTATTAGCATATTAACAGGGAAATGGCACCCCCGGCTAGAGATAAACAAAATGCTCAGAGACTGGGATTAAGGCTCGCGGCCTTCCAGTGAATAATTCCTCTAATGGCTCTCAGGCCACCGAAGGATAAGATGTTCGTCCATCTAATTTAATTAGTCAAAAATAGGTTGCGGAGTGGATATCGCAATTATACAGGAAATTAATTAAAACATAAAGTTTACAGGGTGCGGCCATACAGGGACATAATTAAACGTATGAAATAGCTCACGACAAAATAAAGTAAATTTACTTGCTAAAGATTAATGTCATAAAGCAATTAGCGACACTTTATATTATGTGGCAAAACCTAAAGAAATCACTGCAGCTCGAAGAGAAAAACACAACATCGCTTTGCAGAGTAAACTTCCTTGAAACTAGTTTTCACACTACCCACCCATATTTGCTTCACAATTTTCTCCTTACTACTCACTTTTTAACTTGCCCACCATGCACAACTTTATAAATGGTTTTTACTTGCATATTTATCTTAACATACAAATTTGACATTAATTACATGATAGAGAATTTCCTCCACAATTTTCTCCTCACTACTCGCTCTCTAACTTGCCCAACATACCCAACTTTACAAATGGCTTTTACTTGCATATTTATCTTCACATACAATTTTTTTTTTTTTTTTGGTAAGCTGAGGTGGTGCCATTTTCTATTATCAAAAGGAAAACATTACATAGCTATGGTGGTCTCAACCCGCCCCGCAGGGAAACCGGGTTTATTGACCACCGATAGTTTTTCACAGCTGCCCAAAAATAAAAAGTTTTTAGCTTGTCTTTCCATGCCTTATACACCTTAGTCTTTTCCCTATTACTACTGACATACATCTGCAAGTAAATATAAACATAAACCTTATGCATGGCTAAAAAACAAAACCGAAATCAACAGTTCCTAAATTCATCAAGAACATGCCTTTCTTTACTGTTCCTCAGTATTCTCTTGCTGCTTTTTCTCTTTTTTAATCATCACGCCGCTTGCCTCAAGCTGCTGTTGCAGGTCCTCCAGCCGCTTGTCTTGTATGAGCAGAGTGATTACAATATGCTTCAGTTCTTTCTTCAAATTTGGGATTCCCTGCGACAATTCGGCCATTTCCACCGCTATCTATTCCATGGCTTTGGCCATGAGCCTCTTCATAACCCAGTACAGGTGCAGTGACTGTTTGTAAAGAGTCATTCTTCCTTTGGTATGCCCTGGGTCAGGCAGGAGACTTATCCAATCTTCCATCTCATCCTCTGACTGGGCCTGGATGGCCTCTTCCTCCCAATGCTCAATAATTCTTTTAATTTTTGGGTTAGTTTTCTCCCTATACTCCTTCTCTGCAATCCTGACCCTGGTTTCTATGGTCTGCCTGCTCTGTCTGCTCCCATCTCCCATCTCTGTCTCTGCGTCCTCTTCATTGCTTTCGCAACACCGACACCCCCGTCTGTTGCGGCCTACCGCCACACCCTGTCCTCTCCGGCCTCCTCTTCCCCTGCGGCCTCTCCCTCTCATGTGTCTTCCCCTGCCCCCTTCTATTCCAGTCTTCGGGCTCCCTTCTTCGTCCTCTCCAATTCCTGTCGCTGTTTTATTTCGTCCATTTCTCCTAATCGCCTGCGCGGACTCCTCCTGGCCATCCGTTATGTCCTTGCTCTCTCCTTCCGAGACCTCATAAACAGGGATGCCATGCTTCAGGCTTTCCTCCATCTTCCGCTTGCCCTTCCTATCCATTTCTTTCCATCCCTGGTCTTCGTCCGCTCCACTGCTTCGCATCCATCGCTGCGTTGTCCTGCTACCCTCTGCGTCCATGTTCTCCCTGCTTCTGCAATTCCTCTCACCTTCCTCTCGGCTCGTAGGGCTTCCCGTTCCCCTCTCAATATAGCTCAGCTCTGTGCAGCCTTTCCCTTCTTCTATGCGGTCTTTCCCTCGCATTTTGCTTCGCCACCCTTCCTTCTCGGTCCCTCTCCTCTGCATGCCTTTCATACTTAAGCTTCTGTGTTGTTCGCTGCCCCTGATCCCCACGCCATCATTCCTTGGGCTTGTCCCTGACATCCTGTCCTGTCCACCGTCGAAGGCTCGTACCCGGGTGTCCTGCCGATCTGCTCCACTAACCTCTCCACCGCTCCATTTACCTGTTGCCATGATATATTGATATTTGCCTGCGTTCACTTGCTCCTCTCGCTGCCGAAACATAATTTCTTTCCTCTCCACGTTACGCAACCCGATCGGGTGTTCAGTTTTCTCCAGTTCATGCCATTGATGCTTCATTATGGTCTTAGGTGATTATGTTTTTGAGACCTTCCCAACTGTGATCCCTTTCTAATGAGGGCCAACTTCTATCTAGATTGTTGTTTGCTTCTTTGCTTCCCCAGTTAGCCAGGAGGTCTGCAGCCTTGTTTCCATTCCGTCGGACATGGTTGATTATCTTATAACCAATCCTATTTAACAGTTCCGCTATATCTTTGACAATGCCTGTTGTCCTCCAACTTTTGGCCACTTTATCCCAGCTCTGCCCATCCTTTAGTTTACTCAGCATCCTTATCGTGATCTGCGAGTCCCCTTCAATCCCCAGGTTCATATAGCTGTTTCTAACTGCTATTCTCAGGCCCTGATGGACCGCCTAGAGTTCAGCCTCATTGTTCGTCATCTCGCCTCCCCATTCCGCGTAGATCCACCTAGTTTTTCCTTGGCCGTCGCGGAAAATACCTCCTAGGCTTGCCGAGCCAGGGTTCCCTTTCGACGCTCCATCGAAGTTCAATTTGATGGAGTGTATCCCGGGGTATCTGAATTGGTTGGGACTTTGAGCTTGAGGATTACCTTTCTTCTCTTTTCTAGGATAAATCATGCTGAATTCTAAGTTAAGTTTCGAGGCTATTCTACCTTCTTCTTGGTCCATCTTCCAGTCTTCCTCATCCCAGGTGTCTGAGAGAACAGTTTCTTTGATTGCTTTGCTTATTTCCTCCCAAACTCTTTCTGGTCTACTGCTTTGCCCCCTGAATATTCTTTTGTTGCGTTCCTTCCATATAAACCAAATCACGAAGCCTACCGCTAAATTCCATATTCTTCTTACAACTTTTCTGTGGAATTGGCCCAAACCCCATTGCATAATGGTATTCCGTATACTATTAGGGTCTCTCATTGTCCTTCCAAATAGTGATCTAATCTTTTCCCAGACACTTTCTGCATAAGGGAAATTATTTAGAAGGTGTTCTTGATTTTCCATTTCACTGTTACAGAGACTACATCTTGATGGTTTGTGGTATCCTCTCTTTAGGATTTTGTCCCATGTTAGGATCCTTCCTTTACTGACCAGCCAGGCGAAGATTGTGATTTTTGGCCACCATTTTCCTTCCCAAATCTTCCTCCAGTCTATACCTCCCTCTTCCCAATTTTGCCTTATTGTCAGATAGTAGGCCTCTTTTACTGTAAACATCCCTTTCATTGATCTGCCCCATATTAGGATGTCCTCCCCTGTCCTGCTTTTTATCTTTCTGAGATCCACTTCTTTGAGGTAATTTTCCTCTAGCTCTGCGTTTATGTTCTCCCACCATTCTCCTGGTTTCCTCCATGTCCTCCATATGCCACTGCTCTCCTCATCTTTCAAGTAATCTCTCACATACTCCAACCCTTCCCTTTGCGCTCTCTATTGGATCTCTTGAAGGGTTTGTATTTCTGTCATTTTGCCTTTCTGCTGCCATCCGTCCTCCCAAAATTTTGCATTATTTCCTCCCCGAATCTCCCAAAAAGCATGCTGGTTGATCATATCTCTGTTCTGACTTGCTAGATTCCATATGGAGGACCCTTTTGGGGTTTCTTCAATTCTTAATTTATCTGATGTTGATTCCGGCATATTATATTTGAATTGCCATATTCTCTTCCACACATCCTTTCCTCCTTGTAACCATCTCCACCATAATTTTGCGCCCAAGACTCTGTTTAGCATTTCAGGATCTCTGACACCCAATCCTCCCTCTTCCTTTCTTTGGATCAGATTTTTCCACGAAACTAAGGCCCATTTCCTCTGTTGTTTCGATCCTCCCCAAACGAATTTCCCAAATATCTCCCTTAATTTTGTGCATACGCCTTTCGATGTTGCTCTGATGGACAGCGGGTATATGGGAATTGATTGTAGGACTGACTTTAGCAAGACTATTCGACTAGCTATATTCAGGGATCTGAAGGACCAGTTTTTCAGCTGTCTCTTGATTTTGTCAATAACTTCCTGCCAGTTTTTCATTCGGGTGGGATGTATGTCCAGCTGATTCCCTAGATACTTAGTCTGGAGGTCCCCCTGTCTGAAGCCCAGGGTTCTAGTGAGATGAGCTTTGATGGCCTCCGGAGTGTTGAAAATAAATGTGCAGGATTTTTCCTTATTAATCTCCATTCCCGAAGCTTCCATGAATAAATCCAGGATTTCCTTGATCGCCCTGACCTCTCTGATGCTAACTTCCCCAAATAACATTATGTCATCAACAAATTGTTGATGCGTTATAGCCATATTGTTTCCCCAGGGTTTTAATCCTCTGATCTTCTTTTTCCTAATCTCTCTTTTGATAATTCTCCCGAGTCCTTCTGCTGCTAAAATAAAGAGAAAGGGTGATATTGGATCACCTTGCCTTATACCCCTTGAGGCGTTAAAAGTCCTTGTTGGGTTGCCATTTACCAGAATTGAGAAGATTGGGGTTGAAATCATGCTACATATCCATTCAATCCATCTCTTTTCGAAACCATACGCTTCCAACACCGTACGGAGGTATCTCCAGCTCAGGCGGTCATAGGCCTTTGAGAGGTCTAGTTTTATCATCATTCCCCTCTGCTTATTTTGGTTTAGGGAATGTATCATCTCCTGAGTAACCACTAAACCATCCAATATTTGTCGTCCCTCGACAAAACCCGTTTGCTCTGGGGATATGATGTTCGGGAGAAGAGGTTTCAACCTTTTTGCTATCATAGTAGCTATGATCTTATAAATAACATTACACAGAGCTATTGGTCGAAATCCTTGAGCTTCCTCAGAGCTATTACTTTTAGGAATCAGAGCTAAAAAGGTTGAGTTAATACCTGGCCATATATTTTGCTTCAAGCGAGATTCTTCGACAACTTCCAAGACTTCCTGCCCCATGAAATTCCATCCTGCCTGATAAAATTCTATTGTGAAACCATCTGGTCCCGGTGCTTTTCCTTTTTTCATGTTCATGACCACCTCCTCAACCTCTTCCATCGTAGCTGCATGCATTAGAGCCTTATTCTATTCTATTGTTATTAATTTTGGGGTCTCCTTGCATATTTGTTCTATTGCTTCTCCTCTGGCATCCTGAGTTTCAGTGAGGATCCCTTTATGGTATTCCACTACTACTCTCTCTATTCCTTCTTGTTCAACTACCTGCTCTCCTTCTGCAGTTTTGATTGAGAAGATCTAATTTCTCTGTCTATTTTGAATCATCGCTTGATGAAAGAATTTTGTATTCCTCTCACCTTCTCGTAGCCAGTTTATCCTTGACTTTTGCCTCCACAGGATCTCCTCCTGCTTTCTTCTTTCTTCCAGCTGGTTTATTATTCTTCCCTCTTCTTTGCTCCTTTCTTCATCCCTTCCTTCTAGGATAATTTGCTGCTGGATATCCTCCATTTCCTTTTCCAGTTTTTGTTTATCCTCCATTATGTGCCCAAATTCTTCTCTATTCCACTTTCTAATTTTGCTTTTGTTTTCCTTGAGCTTCAATTGGAATGTGTGCATTTTTCCTTTCCCTCTAACTTGACTCTGAGTCCACCATTCTTCCACTTTATGGAGGAAATCCGGGTTTCAGAGCCAAAAGGCCTCAAATCTGAAAGGTTTCTTGCCTTTGTTTTTCTTTATATCAATTTCTAAATGGATCGGCCAATGGTCTGAGCCTAGGCCCGAAAGGATTTTCGCCTCTATAAAAACATCCCTGTTCAAAATTTGTTCCGATAGGAGAAACCTATCCAACTTTGATGCTATCTGGTTCTTCCCACCCCTCCTGTTGTTCCAGGTGAACACATCGTTTGTTGTTGGGGTATCCACTAGTCTTAGATCTGTTATAAGCTCGTTAAAATCCTCCATACTCTGGTCCTGTCTCCTGATGCTGCCTCTTTTCTCTCCTAGATCGCGGATCAAATTAAAATCTCCGCCAACTATCCATAAGTTATCAGGGATTATTCGCCTTACTGCCTGTATATTCCTAAGGAATTATTTCCGGCCCCTGGGTAAGTGAGGACCATAAACCCCAGAAATGAGGATTCTTTCCGTCGTTCCTGCCAGCCTAAACACTCCGGATAGTATTCTAGGGAGGTTGATCCAGTTTTCAAAAATAACCTCCTCTGTATTCCATAAAATCGCTAAACCTCCAACTGACCCAACCACGTCTCGAGCCATTACTTCATACTTTGATCTCGACTTTTCCAAAATTCCTTGTAGCTGTTGTTGATCCATTTTTGTTTCCTGAATAATCATTATACTAGGCTTATCCTTCCTCAGTCATTCCTTCAGATATCTTTGCTTTCCCTTACTATTGAGTCCCCTTATGTTCCAGCTTGTAATAATCATTTAAAACTTTTTTAAGGGTTGTTGAAATACCTCTGACAGAGGTATCACTCTTCCTGAATTAACTAATGTTTCTCCTACTGCTTGAATCGTTTCATTCAATGTTTTCCTCCCTCGTTTCCTTCCTCCTATGCCACTTCCGTCCACTCCTATGTTTTGGGATCCTGGCGTTCCTGATTAGTCTGGTCCGATCTCTGTCATGTCGCCTTTCTTCTCCTTATATTTTTGAAATGCCTCCTTGTATTGTTGTTTCTGGGATTCTGGGATGAATCTCTCATCTAAGTCTTTCCACTCTTGTAACAGTTTCTTTATTATCCTTTCTTCTTCGGTCCCATTTTCCTTTCGCTTGTCTGCCCCTTGCATTAGTTGTTCTTCTACAGTTTCCTGGCACTCTCCCATCTCTACTTCGACTTCTTTGGTCTGGCTGGTATTTTTACCTGAGGTTTCCGATATGATTTCTATCGGGACATTTTCAGTAACCCCTTCTTCCTGTTTTCCTTCTTCTGTATCCTCCTCCTCATCTTGAAGGACCTGAAATTTGTTCTGATTTTCAACAGGAATGTTCTTTCCTTTTGGTTGCCCTCTTTGTCCCTCTAGACGCGGCGTTTGTCTTCTTTGGACTTCCTTAAAACCTCTCTCTCCTGCCTCGGGTCCTTCTGTTTTTCTTCTCTCTTCTTCCATAATTCTTGTGGTCTCTCCTTCTCTGTTTTGTGGGCATTCCCTAAATAGATGTCCGTACTCATGACACCTACGACATCTGAAGGGAATATGCTCATAATCTATTGGTTGTTGCCAGATTTCATCATGGTATTCTACTTCTACAAATTCTGGTAAAGGTTCTGCTATATTCATATATACGCAGATCCTTGCATAGGATGTGAATTTTCCCCTTTTAGTTGTTTCTGCTACTTTGACAAAAGCCCCTATCGAGTTTCCAATTTCTTCCAGAATCTCAGGGTGCCAGAATTCCATTGGTAACCCAAACAGCCTTACCCATATGGGTGCTGCCAGTAGTTTTTCTGCTTCTGGGTTGTATCTCTCTTCCCAGTGTCTCATAAATAAACCAGCATTATTCATGAAGTAAGGTCCTTCCTCAAATATTCTCTCCTTATCTTCAAGGTTTGCAAAAATGACTGTAAAAAAACCCTTGGCTCCCAATTTCAGGTCAACATGTCCTTTTGGTTTCCATCTTAATTGAATCCATTTTACCAGATCCTTTTCAGAAGGCCAGAATCCTATAAACTTACAGATCAGTGCGTGATCTTTCATATAGCAGCGGTAATCCTCCAATTTATTGTTTGGGATAACGTACCTTGGTCTTTTCTGTGCCCTAGGTAGGCATTTGCTCCCCATTCTCGCTTTCCATCGGCTTCCCAGGACTGGTATGTCTTTGTCATTGTCTGGCAGTGATTCTTTCTGCCCTCCTCCACTAGTTTCTCCTGCTACCACATTTTTGAAGGAGGGGATCTCTCCCCTCCCTTGATTCCCCTCCATGGCTTCCTTCAGTCCCGTCTGGTTTTTTACTCCTCTCTGCCTGCCTCTTGTTACTAATTAGCTCTCCGCGCGGCTGATTAGGGCCTCCTTTCCCCTTTCAGACCTTCGATCCTCCCGATCTCTGTGCTGCTGCATCGTCGTCCCAAAACCCTAACCCTTCTTGCCTCTTCGATCCGCTCCACATCCGTTCGCTCTCTATCTTCACATAAAAATTTGACATTAATTACATGACAGAGAAAATAATCTCCTCACTACCTCATAGAGTCTCGCTCTCTAACCCAACATGCCCAACCTTACAAATGACATTTACTTGCATATTTATCTTAACATACAAATTTGACATTAATTACATGACAAAAAAAAATAATTAATACTCAGCATGGGCGATTTTATTTAGTAATAAGCTTCATTAAATGCCTTAACTCCTTTGTTGTGTTGCGGAATGGTAAGGGTTGTACTTCTGCTCTGAATTCAATCCTTTTGCCTACAAACAAAATCGCAGCCGTGGAATGGTTGACTGGGCAAACATGGTGTTTGTCAGTTTGTTTAAGGCGATGGTTGGGATTATTATTTCCAACACTCCACCTTAATAACAATTGTCGCCATTGACAATTCCTAAATTGTTTCTGAGATAAACAAAACTTTCACGTGCCAATGGCTTTGTGAAAATATCAGCGAATTGTTCCTGTGACCTACAACGCTGCAACACAATTTCATCATTGTTAATCAACTCTCTGATAAAATGATATTTAGCATCAATATACTTGGTCCTCTTGTGAAAAACTGAATTTTTTGACAATGCAATTGCAGAGGTGTTATCGTAGAAGATAGTTGTCATTCCCTCTTGGTTGTGGCGAAGATCCCTCAACATCTGTCTCATCCAAACTACCTGACACGTAGTTGTTGTTGCGGCGACATATTCAGCTTCTACTATTGACAGTGACACTATTGGTTGCTTCTTGGAGGCCCATGAAAAGGATCCAGAACCCAAATGAAAAACATATCCTAACGTGCTCTTTCTGTCATCAACACTTTCTGCCCAATCACTGTCAGTGTAAATAACCATCCTGAAATCATTTGTTGCAGTGTACAAAACGCCATAATGTTTTGTCCCGTTGACATATCTTAGAATCCTTTTCGCTGCTTGCCAATGCATCTTCTTGGGTACCTCCAAGAACCTCGAAACCAAGCTCACTACATACATTATATCCAGCCTAGTGGCAGTGAAATACATCAAGGTGCCTATCATACTTTTGTATAATGTCGGATTGACATTGTTGCTACAATCTTCTTTGCTCAACTTCAACCCCACGATAGTTGGAGTTAGTGCGGGCTTGTTGTTCTGTGTTTTAAACCTCTCCAAAATGTCTGCCACATACTTTGCTTGAGAAATAAAAATGTCATTTTCTGTTTGTATTACTTTTATGCCCCAAAAATATCTTAACAATCCCAAGTCATTCATTTCAAATTCATTCTTCATGACTTGTTTGAAATCAGCGATGAGAAAATCATCACTGCGTATAAAAAATAAATCATCTACATATAAGACAACAATGAGAATCTTACCATCATTCTCTTTGATGTAGAGAGTAGGCTCATTGTCACATTTGTCGAAACCATTGTCCAACAAGTAAGCATCTATCCTGTTGTACCATGCTTGCGGTGCTTGCTTCAGCCCATAGAGAGCTTTCCTCAATTGATACACTTTGTCTTCTTGGCCTTCCACTTCATAACTAGATGGTTGCGCGACATACACTTCCTCTTTCAGCTCTCCATTCAAGAAGGTTGACTTTACGTCTATTTGATACACTTTCCATTTATGTTGTGCGACAATAGCCACAACTGTACGCACTATCTCCATCCTCGTGACTGGCGCAAACATCTCTGAATAATCTCTTCCATGCTGCTGCTTGTATCCTTTGACAACTAGCCTTGCTTTGTGCCTTTCAATCTTGCCATCGACATTGCTCTTGGTCTTATAGACCCACTTCACTCCAATGACTTGTTTTCCATGCAGAAGGTTCACTAACTCCCATGTGTCATCCTTTTCTATTGCTTCTATTTCTTCCTCCATTGCTGCAACCCATTTTTCATCTTTCACTGCATTTTCAAACTGGATTGCGTCATCTACATGACAAAACAAAGAAAATAATGAATTCAGACCAGCATTGCTATCAACCCCATCTTGCTCATATATTTCATTTAGATTTCTGAATTTTGGCCTTCTTGTGCTTATTGAAGATGGGCTTGACATGTCACTTGGTGTTGCGCTTTGCGATGTGCTTGGACAAGCACTTGCTTCACTGCGTGACATTTTCCTGTTATTTGTTGATGGTGTTCCTTGTTGCCTGCTTTGTTGCGCTTGAATAGGAGTAGAGGGAGTCACTGTTGAGGAATTGATTGTTGTTGTCAATTCCTCTTTGTCCTCATGTGGTATACATGCTTTGACATTGATAGTTTTCTCTAAACTTCCATTCCATGCTTCCTCTTCTATGAACTGCGCATCTCTGTTGATTATGACCTTCTTGGTTAATGGATTGTAGAGTTTGTATGCTTTGGATTCATCACTGTATCCAACAAATATACATTTCTCCCCCTTGCTATCCAACTTCTTCCTCAACTCATCCGGGACATATGCATATGCCACACAACCAAAAACTCTCATGTGAGCGACACTATGCTTTCTTCCACTCCATGCCTCTTTAGGAACTACGTTTTGCATGCTTTTGGTTAGACATCTGTTCAAGATATATGATTCACAAGCGACAACTTCAGCCTAATAATCATTTGGCAAATGGTTTGCCTTCAACATACTCCTTGCCATTTCTATAATGGTCCTATTCTTCCTTTTCGACACACCATTGTGTTGAGGTGTATATCTTGTTGTAAATTGCTTGTGAATTCCATTCTCCTTGCAAAATCGAAGGAAATCATTTGAGATATATTCACCACCTCTGTTAGTCCTGAGGACTTTGATGTAGTGTCCACTTTGCTTCTCAACAAGAGCCTTGTATTGGCAAAGGCGCTCAAACACTTCACTTTTCTGTTTTAGGAGATAAACCCATGTCTTCTTTGTGTAGTCATCTATGAAGGTCAATATATAGTGGCTGCCATCAATTGATGGTGTCTGCATTGGTCCACATAAATCTGAGTGGACAATCTCCAAAGATGCCTTTTCCCTTACTGACTTTCCTGCTGGAAATGTTTCTCTATATTGCTTTCCCAAGATGCATCCTTCACATAGGTTGTTCGGTTTTTCTATGAGTGGCAAACCCTTCACCATGCCTTTCCTATGTAGCAAATTCAAACCTCCAAATTTGAGATGTCCAAATATCAAATGCCATAACCAATTTTCAACTTTGACCTCTACTTGATAGCTCACTTGTATGATAGCTACCTCTTTTCTTCCATCCTCTTGTGAGTTCATTGATAGTTGTGCTTGTGCACCTTCTTCCTTCAAATTTGATCTTATCTTTAGGGGAAACATTCTATTGTTTGTCATCTGAACCTTTGCAATCAGTTGTCTACTTAGAGGCCTATCCAAAATTGTGCACACATCATTTTTGAAGAAAACATTGTAGCCCTTTTGCATGAGTTGTCCAATGCTTATGAGGTTATGCTTCAAACCAGGGACAAAGTAAACATCTAAGATGTACTGCTTTTCCCCCTTCTTAATTAGGATATTAAGTCTTCCTTTTCCCATGATAGAGACTTTGCTATCAGTCCCTAATGTCACTTCAGATTTCACACTTTCATCTAGATTGGAAAACATTTCTATGTTCCCTGACATGTGATTGCTAGACCCTGAATCTAGATACCATATATCACTTTGTTTTTCTTATGCTACATTACAAGGTAAAAACATGTTATCATGGTTCTGATTTTCTTTTGTGAAATTTACACTTGGTTTGTTACTAATGTCATGTTGCTTCTTTCTACACTCATTTGCATAATGACCATACTTCTTACAATAATGACATTGAACTTGAGATTTATCATACCTCTGACCTTGTGCTTGATTTTAGCTTGGGCCTTGACTTGGAATTTGATTGTTGCCTCTTCCATTTAAGCTTCAAGGGTTGCTTCTTCCACTTCAATGTGGACATTTTCCTTTTCCTCTAGTATATGATCTTGCTCTGCTTCGACCTTGATCAAAGGAAACTTGCATCTTGAAGGCATGCTCCAATGAGGAGCTTGTCGCTCTATTCAATTTATGTTCATGAGAAATCAGTGATGCATGAAGCTCATCCACTAAAAACTGTGAGAGATCCCTTGTCTCTTCTATGGCCACAACAATGGCATCAAAACTTGTTGGAAAACTTCTCAAAACTTTCTCAACCATTCTCCTTTCTTCCTGTGTCTCACCATGAGACTTGATTTGAGTAACCAACCCAATTACATGTGTAAAAAACAAGTCTACATTCTCAGACTCTTTCATACAAAGGGTTTCAAAATCTCTTCTTAACATTTGCAGTTTTGTTGTCTTGACTTTTTTCCATGCCTTGGTAGGTTGTCTGGAGGGTTTCCCATGCTTTCTTGGACTTCATTGCTACTGCAACCCTTGGGAAAATACTTTCATGAACTGCTTGGAAAATATAGAATAGGGATTTTGAATCCTTCTTCCTGTTGTCCCTTAACAAATCTCTTTCTACTTGAGACAACGCATTGTATGCTGTTGCATCTGCTAGTTCTGGAAAACCATTCTCCACCAAATCCCAATGTCTTGAGATGAAAACAAGGTCTTCATTGTAATAGCCCAATAATCATAATTTTTTCCATTAAACTGAGGTATTTTAGGGTTAGTCAAGCTTGTACTTGATGTTTCCATTTCTGAGTGACAAAAAAAAAAAGAAAAAAACTTTCTACTTGCTGGTAAATACACTTCAAAAATTTTGCCCTCAAAACAATTTTTAATTGCTAGTAAAAAAACTTGTTTTTACACTAATAGTATTTAACCCGCTCTGATACCATGTTAGAAAAATTTTAGAAGGACAAAGAAACTCTGAAATCAGTTGCGGCAAAGTCAATTAGCTCAAAAATAGGTTGTGGAGTGGATATTGCAACCACATAGGAACTTAATTAAAACATAAATTTTATAGGTTGCAGCGAGGAAATCACAACCATATAGCGACTTAATTAAACGCGGGAAATAGCTCACGGCAAAACAAAGTAAAACAAAGGATGTTGCCGTAAATTTACTTGCTAAGGATTAATGCCATAACACAACTAGCCACACTTTATATTATATGTCAAAACATAAAGAAATTACATTCGTGTGATAAATGGAGGTTGCAGTGCCAAGTGAAAAACACAACAAACTCACTGCACTTTACGCATCATTGGGTTGCGGAGTAAACTTCTGTAAAACTGGTTTTCACGAGCCCACCAATATTTCCTCCACAGTTTTCTCCTCACTACCTCACAGAGTCTCGCTCTCTAACTTGCCCAACATTCCCAACCTTACAAATGACTTTTACTTGCATATTTATTTTAACATGCAAATTTGACATTAATTACATGACAGAGAAAATAATTAATACTGAGCATGGGCGATTTTACTTAGTAAATGGTTTTCTGAACTTGCAAGTGTTGTGGAGTGTGGAAACAGTCGCGGAGTAAATGTTTTCCCATACTTATTTAATAAAATTCCTTAAATGCCTTAACTCCTCTACTGTGTTCCAGAATGGTAAGGGTTGTACTTCTGCTCTGACTTCAGTCATTTCGCTTGCAAACAAAATTGCAACTATGGAGTGGTTGATTGGGCAAGTATGGTGTTTGCCAGTTTGTTTAAGGCGGTGGTTGCGATTATTATTTCCAATAAGTAGCAATTCAATCTTGTTTAATAGCCCTCTAATGATTTCAAGAATCTAGCCTACAATAGGATAATTGATAAAAATGAAGAATCCTACCTCTTAGGGCAGTGTATTTGGCCTTAGAATAACCCAATAAATTTAAAGATCAATAGTGAATCGAGTTCTGCAAAACACTTCGATAAATGCTACAGAATATCACAGCCTTCAAAAGAATGATGTTGGAGCAACTTGATCTAATGGAAAAACAATCTCTAAAAAATAGGAAATAAACCCCTAATTATCTGTAATAACCAAAATTTGGCCAACTACAGTGGATGTGGAGAACCATCGAAATTGACAAGATACTAGCTAGAGTGATGATTATGGAAGATCATTGAAACTAGCTTCTTTCCTTGACACTTCCAGAATAATCCACAAGCTTAGATCTCATTTGATTTGCAAATGAGAAACCCTCACGTTAACAGGAAAACCAATTTTAATACCATTGTAATATCTTGCATGGAATATTTAGCTAATTTCTCAGGAAAAAATATTCATCCAAAAACATCATAAAGATTTCGCAGACATTGCCAACAAAATGGAAAAAAAATGTGATAAGTAAATTGTAACTAGAAATGTATCTCCAATTGAGAATCTGGGTGATCCTCACTCCAATCTCCATATCTACTGTAGATTTGATCTCCAATAACATTGTTGAAGTTCCATGAGATTTCCGGTTGAAATATTCTCAATAATGGGTCGGGTTTTGTCCAACTCACAAAAACTAGAAACCCAAGGGGTTTTGTCCTAGGGCTTAATACAAGTTGAGAATCTCCTTTCCAAACCTCTCTATAAGAAAAATACTCAACTCCAAGATGTCCCAACTGATTTTCTTCCCCTCTTTTCATAGATCCAATAGATCCCTCTGCAGTGTTCTAGAAGCACTTTATTTTATTATTTTATTTCCCTCTCTAAAATCTTCTCCTAGTATCCTTATCCTAAGTGACTTTATTTTATTTAATTTTAGTCATTTGGCCATTTTCCACAATTAAGCATCTTCCTTTTTATTTAATTAAGTGACTAATTAAAGTCATTTTTAATCGAGGAAAATGGTAAATTTGCCTCTATGATCTCATAGGCCATTGGAAGTCACTTTTCACCATCCCAACCTATAGATATGTTCATTCTAGTTCCAACAAGTTATTAAAATAAGGTGCCTCATCAAATATTATTTCCAAAATGACACCTTGAGGGTATTTAGTTAATATATGCTCAATAATGACCCTATTTTACGAAAATTGTCAGAATGCAATAGAACCAAGAATAAATTGTGTGAAATTGGACTTGATGATGAAATGTTGTGAGTGATCCCTGTTATACCCTAAAGGACTCCTCCAAATTTTTCCAAGCCCACTAATAATGAAATCTCATTCCTATAACCAAGTTGTCACCAACATTGGAAATCCATCATAGCCATATCATAAGGGAAACTGAAAATGGGGACATTACAACATGGCATCCTTTTGAATTATTGTGGTCAAACACGATAGGTCAACTTTGGGAGACATATTTTTGCTTCTAAACTCCAGTTGATGTCTTTCTTGCACTGTTGGAAATATTTTTTAGTGTACAATAGTGTCATAGGGCCCAACACTTCAACAAGAAATTTTTACCCCCAAAAAATGTAATCTAAGGCCTCAAAATAGCCTTGAAAAGTTTCAAACCCCAATTCCTCACACTAGGTCATGTTGATAAAACTACTATAAATTGGTTCCTTCAATTTCTTATCTTTGAAAACATCGATATGGATGAAAAGATATATGGTGATATGCTCTAGACAACTTTCCCTTGATTAGCAAGGATTGTAATGCTCCTACTAAACTTGTTCAAAACCACAAAAAATGAAGTCACCTATAAAATCTAATGACAACACATAATGAAATATAAAAAGTAAAATATATTTTCAACATATTTCACCTATATGGTCTCTCCTCCCAACAAATTTGGAGAGTCTTTAAATGGTAAATTTGGGAACCTTCTTTGCTAACATTGTAATGATCTTTGCTTAGTAGCACTATTTATTTCTTCCCACTTTTTATGGTATTATTTTGACCACTTTCTTGTGACTATATCAAAAAAATCGGTATGAACAATTGTGCCACTATCAAACTTTAAACCTATCATTTAGTAGTAACTTGCATATTATCATCATTGAATGCATTTTATCTATCTTTTGTTGATGAAATAGATATTCATCTATGTTCATCCCGATTTATGCACTTAGTGGCCAAACATTAATATGCATGTTATAGAATAAATAAGTGCCATGAAAATTATAGTATATTGAATTCAATAACATTTTAATTTTCCTTGAAAATGTAGGATAAAGTGTAGTGTTATCACTGAAAATGCCTCGTCATCGGATAAAAGGAGATCACTATGCTTTTGGTTGAAGTTAACATCCTTCTCTGGCCTATGTAAGACTATAATTCACCCTTAGTACTAATCAAAGTGCATTATAACGTTGGTCACCTATTATGAAACATATGTTACCCTAGTATGTAACACTTTGTTTCTTCATCTAGCCTACGATACCATAATCTCACCTAGTCACTAGCAAAAATCCTGATCTAACTCATTGTGACACTATTGTTCACAAGAGGAAACTCTTACATAGTGGAATATGATCACCTTGAGCTCATCTATAGATTTTGTCTATTCAAATAAAGCACTATAAATTAGATTAAAGCATTTTACATGAGGAAACATCACCCACTCCAAAGCTTTTGCCCAATTTGCACTGGAGAGAAGCTAACAGAATTCATAACCTCCATTTGCCTATAAATTGAGAGCTTGGCCATTAAGAAGGGGATCATAATTCAAAGCATGGTTACGTGGTTAGGTCATCATTGAGAGAGAGAGTATTGGATATAGGAGTTAGAGGAGATCATGTTGCAATTTCAACACTTGATTGTAAACTTCCTTCTTCTCATTAATATATAGATCAATTGTTCTTCCTTCCAAACTATTGTTCAATGATCATTTCTATTGTGTTTAACTAATGATTGTTTGGAATATTGGCTTATAATGGTTTATTTAATGATGCTTAGTTTTTTTTATCTATTATGAATTTGATTAATGATATTATTATGTTGTGAAGAGTTCGATTTGTTTTCCTTTCGTGCAAGATAAGCCTTTTGTTAGGTTCCTATAATACTAGTGTAGCCCCCTTATTGTTATTGTTAGTGTAGCCCCCTATTGTTATTGTTGTGCCCCATAGAAGCACATTATTGTTATTGTTGTGCCCTTACATTATTATTGTTATGTAGGCTCTAATTGTATTGCGACCCCTTCGACTCCTATATATACCAAAGAGGTCTTGTGATTTGTATCATCAAAAAATTGTTCATTTATGTAATGTAAAGGAGGTTTCCCCCTCGAGGAGGATAATTTTTAAGTCGTTGATTTATCTTTTCTCCTATTTTGTGCGCTGGTTGCATAACATTTGGTAATAGATCTTTGAATTCTAGGGTTTCGATGCTTCATACAAGTCATCTTGGAATTTCCGCTATGACTTTTTTTCGACGGGGCTTCACAATTTTAAATTTCAACCACGTGGCACTAAAATATAGATGAAATTCGTATATGAATTTCAAATCTTGATTTGCTATATTTTCGGATATATGATCCGAGGAAGTTATGGTTTTAGAAGACTCCAGAATTCCATCTCAAATAGGTGACCTACAAAAAATTGTCATAACTTTCTCTTTGAGCATCATATTTGAATTTCATAAAAATTGACTAAAATTGCATGGAATTTAGTTTTTTGTGTACCATTTTCAAAGTCGAAGTTTGAAATAGTGACATGTGTCACTTTGTACAAATTTTCTCTACTGAATGAGTCTAGAATCAGGCCATCATGGGATATTGGACATAACTCCTTCTTGAAGAATCCAATCATGGTCTAACTTGTGGGGTTGGAAACAAGACTCAGATGACTACCAAAAGATGAAATTTCAAATCTTGGAGATCTGAAATTACATATATAAAATAGTTTCAATATCAAGCTCCTAAAAAGTAAGAAAAAGGTGTGTATTTTTTAAAATTTTGCATAACTTTTGTTTGAAAATAAGTTTAAAGTGATTCAAAGAGCATAGTGAAGCATAGATATCATTGCTTGATTCCAAAATGCCTAAAAACAAAAAATGGACACCCTTAGTAAGCAACCAGAAAATTCTTCTATGACACATGAAGAAGAGGAAGAAATGCAGCATGATATATCAAAATTACGAGACCAAGTGCAACAAATTTCACTCTCGTTAAGAGTAAAACAAAATGACTTAGAAGCTAAGATGGATGGTTTGAAATATGACATGAAAGAAATGATGAATGTCAAGATAGAAGGTTTGAAGGATGGTTTAAAAACATAAATGAAAAGGGACCTGATAGGTTTGAAGGAAGGTTTGACAAAGTTGCTACAAGAAATGCTTCCTAGTTGTGATAAGGTACTCCATGGAAATCATGATGAGAATAAAAGGAATACAAATTATGATTTTAGAGACTCTTAGATTGGATTGAATACTAACCACACTCCAAAGATCGATATGAGAAATTTTGATGGTAAGGATCCAATGACATGGATACTACATATGGAACAATTCTTTGATCTACATGATATGTCAAACACACAAAAGGTACGCATTGCATATTTATATTTAGAAAAAAATCAGTTTGTGTGGTATCGATGGATTTGTTCCCATAAATCAATTGTCACTTGGAAAATTTTAGCGGAATAATTGGTATCATGTTATGAGGTGTTGACAGTGTTGGACCCGCCAACATTCATGGGATCTCCCCGATAAGAAGTCCCAACTAGACCTCAAATCATTTGGAGTAGGAGTCCTAGCAGTGGGTGGTAGTGTAATGCCTTAACCACAGTATCACGCAAAGATAAATATGATAACTTTGCGTTAAATCAAGTGTGTGACCTTATGGCAAGTCAAATGTGATGCATGGGGGGTTCTAACACATGGAGGTGAAAAGGAAGTGCGCCCCTTAGAAGTTTGTACTATTATGCAACTTGAAAGGAACACACAAGAATAATGACATCACAAGCTAAAATGTGAAATAGTCAACAAATTAAAGTGACGGGTTAATCCAACAACATGCGTTCAACAAGATTCATACAATTGCATACAAAGTAGTTCATAAGAAAATGTGTAAGTTAAACAAAATACATTGTTAAAGCAACCGGAATAGTCCAACTACAATAAAAACATATGCATGAAAAGCGTGTTGGATCTGATTATTATTATAATTGAAAATTCCATCCATACATACACCATTGATGACCACTAGCCCCAATACTGGAACATTACAGTCAAGAACACATGCTCCTCCAAAGAATTATACTCATTCTACGTTGTCGAGAAGCCAAGGCTCGTCACAATACTCCCAAACATTTTCTAAGCCTAATCCTAGCCAAACGCTTAGCTCCCAAAACCCTATTCTATGAATTATGAAGTTCTATTTATAACAAAGGGTGGGGTTGACATTTCCCTTTGTGGCTCTTTGACTACCCTCATGACTCTTCAACTCCTTTACAAATAACTCATTACATAACATGTTGACCTTTCACATTCCACTAAATGACACTTGGAATTTCACTTACACATATTTTCAAAAAATATTACATTTTCCACATGTACCCATGTGAGACAAAACATGCTAGAGACAGCTTAACAAGACAAAACATTACGACTCTAAAGTTTGGGGAAAGACCAACTCATAAAACCTCCACTTGGTGCTTCTTGGTCATGTACCAATGCCAAGATTGGTATTGTATGATGATGTCCCCAAACTGCTTGATGGTGTCTTTCTAGTAGCGAACTCTTGCCTCCATAGCATCCAAGTATATGATCTTGGAACCTGTGTCCAACTCGTCCTGAAGCATGTGTAGCATGTTGTTTACAATGACAGAAGCACCAATGTACTTATACATGTTATGTGAACTCAATTCTAAGTCATCTCTGGTGGCCTCTTGCCTTAGTTGCTCCATGTTCCTATTGATATCAAGCTGGACTTGGTTCTTGTGTTTAGATTTTGTGACGGAACCGATTGAAGGGATCATGTGCATTCTCACCATGACATCCAAACTCTTGTATAATCGTGCATATGAGGCATGTATGTTGCTGATGAATGGGGCAAATTTCTCATATTTCTGGATCAACATCCAGACCTTTTCTTTCTCCAGCTCTGCCTAAGGCTTCATGATCTTTGGCAAGTGAAGTGGGGCCACTTTGTACCACATTGTCCACTCTTGCGCATGGGCGATGGCAACATGTATGTTCCTAATAGTTTGAACAAACTCTTTGCTCCATTGCTATAAGCTATGCACACAAACAACTAATTTATGCATGGTGACAAATATGTCATAGAGCTACCACATGGTAGTCTCAAGTGTTGATACTTCAGCAAATATCGCTTTCCTCATCTCTACCACTACGTAAAATGCACTATGCTCTTTGAGTTGTTCTACCTCTTTCCCACTAGTCTGCAAGTTGTTTTCCAGTTGTTCATTCTCAGCTAACAGGAAATTAACATTTGAGCTTGTTGCTCCTACATAGGCCAAGGTGGCATCGGTAATTGCAATTGGATGCTTCCTAACATCTGACACTATCACCATTTGTTTCATGAATGTAGATGACGTGTGATCATCAGGAAAGTGTTTCCTCTACACCTGTACAATCTACTTATACAACTCGTCGAATGAAATATTGTACACATCCATAACTGGATCATCATCATCAAGGAGAACAACTTCTCCTTGCTCACTCCAAGCTAGTTATGATACTTGAGGTGGCAAAGATTGAGAGGTGACCTCAGGTGCTCTCGCATAAGGTCAATGTCTTCATTATGTGGCTCTTGTCCCATATCCATTTATGTCACTTCCATCAGTTGCTCAATCTGCTGAGAAATCTCCTAATCATGCTTTTGTCCACCCCCTTCTTCAGTTGTCAGATGTTCCGACTCCTCAACCTGTATGGTTGTTGTTTTCTCTACCATCACACCTTGCCTTTATTCTTCCTCATGTTTCTTCTTCTCTTCCCTTTCTCTCCTTCTCAACTCCTTCTCTTCCTTCAACTTCTTCTCCATTTCCTACAACTTTAGTCCTTCTTCCTGCAGCCTTTTCTTTTCTCTCCTCCTTCGCTCTTCCCTCTTTATATGTTGCTCCCTCTTTGCCTTCGCTGCCAAATATGCTTTCTTCATGATCGTATCTACTCTCATCTTGCAACTTTTCTCTGCCTCTCGTTTCTCGACAATATTTCTCTTTCCTTTGTCCTGTGTTGGCATGTTGTTGATTTTTGTTGTTGTTGTTGCTTCCTACGTTGATGATGTCTGAAAAGTAGCCTTCCAAGTTGTGGCTATACTTATTGGCTCTTAGAGCTTGGATTCATTGTAACAATACCTCCAAGGGTCCTCTTCATTCCCGTGGAATGTCATGTAGATCCATAGATAGTACACCTTCGTACTGTGGTTCTTGCAAATATTGTGGGGATCATATGAATTGAAGTCCTTGGTTCTGAACACAAACTTCAATATTTCCTTAGCTTCGGCATCTGCATATTTCAAGCTCTTAATCTCGTACAAAGGAAGAGTGGGCTATTGTGCCTTCTTCTTCCTATGGATTCCTAATGATAACCCTGTGGAGACATGATATGATACCTCATGCATGACCATCTTGTCTGTGGTATTCCTTGGTAGAACATGCGGAGGCTTCTCTCCGCCAAACACTCTGATGAAGGTGCCACTAGGTGAGGCATACCAATCTGCAATGTTAAGCATCGCCTGCATTGATTCTTGGGACATGCAAGGTGGATCATATTCAAAGATCATCTTGTACAATGGGATGATGAAATGGTCAGTCACCCTTGCCATTACTCCTCGATAGCTGCAATCGAAAAGCAACTTGCAATAAATATTGATGGTAGTCTCTTCCAGTGTCCATGTCCATCTCATGCCAGGAAATTGTTGTTCAACACAAATTGCATCCAGTAAGTATGCGTACATGTAGAATCTCGCTTTCTCGACCTTGGGAAGATTCTGGGCTTTAGTCACATGGATTTTCAACTTATGAGCCAACAAGTCCGACCAGTTGAATTTCCTTCCATCACTCGCCAACTAGTCCAATACAACTACCCAACCTTCAGGAAAGGTTTGTGTGCTCTCTTGACCGTATATTCGGCATGCAAAGATGATCAAGAACTGGTAAGCCTTCCTGAGAGACTTTGTTTTGTAAACATGATTGGGTTTCTATCTGAACTTTTACGACTCTTTCACCCAGCCTTGACTATATCTCTCATGTTCACCTAGTTGTGGGTGGCATAGAAAAGTGTGTCCATGCACCTCCCCAGCTGAGGTAAATGATACATCTGATAAAATTCATCCACCCTGAAGGTAGTAAGCTCTATCCTACTGGAACTTCTCAATGTCATATTCTTCATATCTGTGTGTGAGACAATCGAACTGATAATGTCTGCACATGGGAAGGCGGGGTACCTACATGCAACCTTGTATAAGCATGACTATTGGATACTGATATAAACATGTCGATCCTCTAATTCTTCATTGAATTCCTCTACAAAAGTATCATTGATTTTCTTCCATGTCAACTTCATGCCCTTCTCAATGAACAGTTGAGTATCTACATAAACTAGTAGATTAACTAACATCTTCTCAACTACTTCTCCAGTGCTACTTCTAATAGTTTCCTTTGATGCATCTCTCATAGAGGCCATGTTAATTATAACTGCTAGAGAGATGCTCAACAACTGATGTACTTGGAGACAAAGAGGACACTCATGGAAAGCAACTTTTAAATTAAAAACCAAAGAAACTTCAAGACAATACCAAGCAATAAATCAGGCTCATGATGGGATAGATTGCACAATCCCGGTTCACAGAGGTGACTGAATGCCTGCTGGAACTATGCATTGTGCAGTCCCAATAGTAGTGGGGGAGACTTGCTGACTAGAACTGCGTAATGTGTAGTTCAGTCTAGGCACAGGCCAGGAGAGACTACGCATTGCGCAGTTTTAGTTGCCAAGATTAGGAGACTGGCTCCCGGAACTGCGCAGTGTGCAATGGGGGATAGGCCAAGGCAGCCTATATGCAATTACAAAATCCAAGGTCGAGGCCTTGAGCTCCTAGAATGCGCAGAGCATGCAAGGGAATGCAAGATCTGGGCAAGGGAAACCCAAATCTTCCCAAGAGGAGTGTGAAATCGAGAAAATATGAAGGATGGTATGAATTTGAGTGAAAATCTGACTAAGTGATGATGCATGCAAGTGAAACAAGTGCATAAATCAATCAAACTGAAGGAAAATGAAGCATGTGGAGAGAATCGTTGCAACAACAACTGTTAGTGAAAAAATTGGATAGTGCATGTGACACTTGGGAAAGGTAATGAAAAACTTGAAACAACACTTCTACAAGATAAAACAAGTTAAAATGCCAGCAGTCGTTTAATAAAACAAGTACAACACTCACAAGATAAACAAGCAAAAGCGACATAAAAAAGTGGCAAAAGGCTAGAAAAGAAAAACTTACCTGGAAAAGAGACCACGATAGCACCAAAGGTTCTTTGATCTCCTTGAGAGTTCCAAAGCTCTAAGATTGAATGTGAAAATGAGCTCTTGCAGCATTGATTAAATAGATTTGGTTGATTTATGATTTATGACGTGAAGGCCAAAAATCAAGGAAAAAGTGACACTTGGCGGTAATTTCCAAAATAACTCCAGTGTCTCCTCTGGGCTACTAAAAATAGATCCCTATTTTCTAGTTATTCTTTTTTTCTTTTTACATTTTTTTCAGGAAAATATGCCATGCATTGCCCAGAGATTGCGTAGTTCTAGGAAGGATTGGGAAACTCAATGGATCATGCACTGAGAAGCTTTTGAGCAAGTTGATTTGCGCAATTTATGTGCTGAGTGGCCCTAGGTTGCCTCTCATGATCTTCACAATCTCCCAGCTAAAGGCTGGCTATCAACTAGCTCTGTGCAATTTTGGAGTTGAAGGTTCACTGTCAGCTTGGACTGTGCAATTCCCAAGAGTTAGGCTGGTTTCCCTCAAGGATTGTGCAGTACTCTAAGGCAATCCTGAAACTAGGTGGAAACCAAGTTAAGAGATCGCCTTGTGGTTAGACAGTAAATCAAGTAAGAAAACATAAGCCATGATGCAAAGGATGAGGCTTAATCAAAGCACAAGTACCTGGGTCAGTGTGATATGAGTTGATGTAATTAAGAAAGGAGGCTCCAAAATGAAGCATAGGAAATATTTTGGAAGGTGGTTGTAGAAGCTAAAACATTGGTGACACACTGGTAGAAATCCAGCTCTCTGTATGGACCTTGTCTCATGTAAAGTGAGTCTAACTCTTTCAGAAGTATTGGTTGATCCTTCGATTGTCATAAATTCTTCACTATCTTGAGTTAAATATGTAGTCCCTATCATTATCTTTATCGGTAGCACACATATCAAGCCAAGTCAAAATAATTTATTTCGATTGGGGATGAGGCGTATATAGATGCACAAGTAATGTACACTGTCATAGTTTTAGTTTCATCTCTGGTGTTTCTCCACTGCCAGCAGGCCTAGATAATTCCCCGACGGAGTCACTTCAAGATCAAAAGCATTGCTCTACTGCCAATGATCCTGGATAGTACTCTAGGAGAGTTACTTGCTTCACCTCTCTATGAAGCCTTTCTCTTCTTTCGCCCTTATTTTTTTTCTTTTTCATTTTTTCCATTTTTCAAAGAACCATGCATAGGTACTTATTTATTTCAAGAGGTAGAAGAGGGATCCCGACTTATTGAGAGAAGAAGAGGTTTTCCCTTCAGAGAAGGATGTTTATATATACCTATGACATACTTGTTAAGGTTCCTCCCCTCTTCTTACTCTCCTTGACTGAGTTGACAAGGGTTAACCAAATATAGAAAATCGATTAGAGTATGGGGTATTAGTTAAGAGAGCAAGCATTGTGATTTCACTATGATTCTCTCGGAAAGGAACATATTTTCCATTAGGGTATCATTGACTAGAAGAAACACAAGATTCTCATAATGAGAGGGAATAAACATATAACCAAGTGTTGATAGTTGTACAAGTTCCTCATGGATTTCACCCTACTTGTTTAAGAGGCCAAATATGGTTTCATGAGGAAACTCGCGTACGGGTGCAAAAACAAACAATCCAAGGAAAGAAGCAAGACAAGAGAAAAACAAAGCAAGCCATCAAGAAAAAAAGCAAGAAATAAAATAATACTCCTACTCCTAACCTAAGTATAGCATGGGCCAACTCACGTGAAGTGATATTTCCAATACAACCACTGTTGCATTGGTTGACCCATGTAGGCGAAAGCATGATTGGCCAGAAAATTATTCAAGCATACCAACAGACACAAAAGATAAAACAATGAGAATCAAAACGTTCAAAGCTCAAATGCATCCACAGAAAAGTAAACATGAAAGGCACTCTATGGATGTATGATGGTGTCCTATCACATTGCACGTGAAAGACAAGAATGTAAACACCTTCGAACTTGAAAAACAAGCAAACATAAAGAGATAAAATTGTTGCTTCGTAACAATGCTTGCTACATATGTCTCCTCCAATGCATGAGCAATGGGATCGTTCGATTCTAGTGGAGGATGCAAAAGCTTTGAAATGGATTGATCTTCAATGTGAACAAGAGAGTGATGAGGAGCCTGGACATATTCAACATATTTCTAATCAGAAGTGGAACTAACCTTAAGCCTACAAGAACCTGACATAACCATTAGCTCAGGTTGAAGTGCCTTGACAACTTGAGGGGTTTCCACTTCATTAGTAGATGGATTATCAAAGAATGGTGGCTTAGAAAGATCAACAATAGGAGAATCAAAATCATGATCAGATGAATGAGCAAAAGGATCACGAAAACCACGATCAAAAAATTCAATATGAAAAATGTTATCCCCATGATATGACAAATCATAAACAAGGGGTGATGAAAAACCAGAAATTTCACCCTCTGTGTTTCCAAAAATGTAAGATGAGAGATTGGGTGGATCCGGGAAGATAGATTTGTCCTCTCTACATTCAAATGAAAGACTGACATTGTTATCCGGGAATAGTGTCCACTCGGATGCTGTTATTCCCACTAAGATGGGTGGCTATCTTAGAAACAAACAATTAAAGTCTACTATTATTTCCTTTTATGAAAATAGACGAGAGGAGAACCAAGAAGACCAACCTGAGTCTTGTGTTTGATTTCCTCTCCTTCTTGATAGAGCTTCGCCACTTCTTCTTTGTTTGCCCAGCTTCAAAAGAACCTGTGGAATCACAGCAACATACTACTATCCAAGAAACAAGGTTCTAAATTCATAAATAATACAGGATCAGATGTGTATTAACCATATACATGCATATATAAACAAGTACACAAGAATATGGAAGGAAACAAGAATAGCTTTATTAAGATAAAAAGTAGCAAGAGGATTACAACCATGTGCTCTGACCCAGCATCATCCTCCAGCTAGGAAGCCCTTCTTCACCTCAAGCAAAGCTTAGATCACCCAACATTATGAATGTACACCAGAAAACCAACAGCACTTCTCTATAAGATACAAAATTCCAGCCTCTGGATCTCTGTGATGAGGGATACATATATAGATGATTACAGAGAGGTGAGTCATCTTCTGGGATCTTGATTAGTGTCCTCTCTCTGATAGTTCCTGCTTCCACTTGGAGAATGATGATCTTTCACTCATCCCTAGTCGAAAATAGAGAGGCAAGTGTCAAAGGGGAAGCTTCTGGAAGATTCCATGATCTTCCACCTCGCATTTTTGTCCCTGCCATTTGTCCATTCCCGACAATCACACCCTACATAGGAGTAAATCAATATGCATCACACCTTGTACATTGGGAAGGTGATATGCATCGCACCCTCTGCATTGAGCTTTCAGTTTGGTCCAGTTTTGACCGTTTATGAGCAATTTTCAGTGGAGAACTTCTGGGAGATGATGTAATCAGCTGACCTTGTTCCTTTAGGTAGTAAAGAAACACTTTTAGGGACTTCAGATCCCTCAGTTTATGGAAATTTATGATTGGGGTTGAAGTGCCCAAAAATGTCTATAATGTTTGCCCCCTAAAGCATGAGGTTGTTAATATTTCTGATGTCGGGTGAAATGCTTTACTATGAGGATCTGAAGTCTTTCTGAGCTGGGAGGTGACCTATAATAAGATACAATACAATACATTATCTTGACAACATTTTTTTTCATGATCTAGCTAAGGCAGGCATTCCCATGCTTAGCTTTATAAATTCATTTTCATGTACATAGGACAGACAACGGTCTGTGTGACAAACTGATGATATGGACACATCATCCTTTGATTAGGATGATCATCTGTTCGTAAATGATGTACACTTGATGTCTTTATATTCCTAAATATATCGCAGCCCGGATGGATGAAACTAGATCTAGGGTCTTCAAAACTCGTTCAATCTTCACTCGGAGTACAAGTCGATCCATGTGAAAATTGTTCTGGAGTCGAACATGGAAAGACATCGCCTGATTACCAGCCAATGATGTAAGCTATTAATAGGCACGAGAGGAATCACCAATAATGACAATGACCCTCAAGGTATACAGTACAATTCACGTGGTGTGAAAAAGGACTTGGCATCGAACACCATGTAAAATCTCTCGGTCGAAGGCCATTGATGTAAACCTGTCACCGAAAGTGAGAAACTTGCCATTGAGGCATGCAAGCTTCAAAGTACTGCAAGGGTTGTTCCTAAGTCAACTTCTTGGGTAATGAGCTGATGTCGACAAGAAGTGACCCGTCGCAGGAGGGCCTTAATGAATCCCACATCAACGACATGGAATGAAGAAAATGATTTTGGAGGTGAAAACAATCTGACGATACAGGGTTCAGGGTGGTAGTCATGAAGGAATGGAGCATGAATGTATTGCAGTCGGTGAGACACAGGCAAATTGTCTGAATGAATTCTCTTGAACATATCGGTAACACTGATGATGGATTGGTAGAATTAACCCCAAAGATGGATGGTGTGCTGGACCAATGGTGATGACCAGTGAACAAAACAACCCAACCCGGCTTGGATGCGGAAGGAAAGTGTCATGTTCAAGAGCGACTTGCTACCAATAAAGCTTTTTCAAGTTTTATTCCCAATTTTCACCAGTCATTGCTGACCAGTACCTCTTTATTTTTGTCAAGCTTGAGGAGGATGACATATGCTTGTTCTATAATCCGCCCTTCGAGCGAACCCGTCGCTATATTTTAGCGAGCCTAGCGACAGTGAAACTCGTTCTCGTCCATTTGGAAGAGTTTGTCGCTATTTGGTTTTAACGAGTTTAACGACAAAGATAACTCGGTCCCTTTCAATTTTAGAGAGTCTGAAAGGAATGGAAAGGAGACTCCAATGATTCTTTTTCGTCATGTAATCCCTTAAGTCCGAAAAAGCGTAAAATAATACAAAAGGGATTAATTTTCGATAGTTTTAACGAGCCGAACAAGACAAGCGCTTGATCTTTTTGTGTAATAATCCCTCAGGTCCAAAAAGATTAAAATCTAGAGGAGGGATAACACTTCCAATGACTTTAACGAGCCGGAGAGGCCAATCGCTCGACAATCTTTTCATATTTTACGAGTCAGTTGAAAAGAGCTTAAAGGAGACTCGCTTTTAAGGAACGAGTGATGGTTTCGGGTAGCAGCTGATTCCAGGTAAGATTTGGAATTCTCCAATCATGGCAGTGTCACAAGGATGGCTAATAGAATCACTCTTCGCAAATGTTCCTCGAAGTGGTAAACAATCATATGGGGGTGACGATGAGAACATGACCAAGGCTCAAAAGCCGGCGATAAGGTATTCACAATGGTTATTTACCGGTTCATTTTTTAATGAGCTTAAACGCTGGGGGAACATTTTCTCATGACTTATGTTTATTTTTTAACGAGCTTGAACTATGTGTTAAAACTGCTCGTGATAATGGTCAATGAGTCTTTGATTCACCATTAGCATTTTGTTCTTTCAAAGATTGTACTACCTGTTCATTTGCTTCATCAAACCGATTAGAAATGAAAACATATGCTTGATAAATGAGTTAAGAACACTAATATTTTACTCGAATTACGTGCATGGTAAATTAAAAGTGACTTTTACCTCTCATTTTACCATTTCATTTGAATTTGGTTTGTTGGAGCTCTGGAGGTGCTTTCCCCCCCTATTTTCACCAGCTGATTTCGGGAGATTCTGTGGACGATTCCTGACTTCGCTTGGACCAGGTAGGAGCTAAACTTGTGCTCTTCCATTGCATTCTTTTCTTTTTGAAGTCTGAGCCTGTTTCCTTGCTCTGCTAAGCCTTTGGGGTTTGAAGAACTCGCCCTGGCACCATCGCACCCTTCCTTAATCGAAAGGTGCGATGCATACTGGTCTTCTCACTGACTAGTCAGTATGCATTGCTCCCAGTACACTTACTGGGGTGCGATGGGCGCAAGGAGGAAACTTTTTGCATAGTTTTCTCATAGATTTTTGCCTGTTTTTTACCAAATGAAGATCCTGACTCTTCTCTTGTTTGTTTTTCAGAGATTCATCGGATCAAAAATGGTTGTTACATGGCGAGAATGCGAGCATGAAGAAGAGGATTTTGTTGCTTTACATGATCTGGGCACAGTAGCTGCATTCTGGAACTGTGGCTTGTTGAAGTTTTTCCGTATCTCTAGCATGAGGCAACAAATCAGCTTGTTGCAATATTTCCTCAATGCCTGGGATCCTATCAACCAGGTATTACAGATTAGGGGCAAATCGATCCCCTTGACTATCATGGACATTTATTTTCTGACTGGATTATCGAGGCATGGTGCCCCTCTCTCATTATCAGGCTCCGCTCGTGGGGGTGAGTCTGTGAGGGAGTACATTCGCTGGCACTACAGAGAGGGATCTCAGCCGAGTACGGACGGCAAGGTCAATATCCGAGATGTCACTGACCAGCCCTTGCAGACCATTCTATTCACTTCTGCTAGACTGGCTGGTAGTTCTGCTCTTCACATAGCTAACAGGTCTTACATGCAGTATGCTTTGGAATGCCTTGAACCGAAGGTGTTCAACTGGTGTGATGCACTACTCTCTGTGATGAAAGAACAACTGACCAAGGTGAAAAGTGGAAGATCCAAGAACTTCGGTTATGGTTCTATTTTGACCGCTTTCGCTTTGGAGAGAATCCCACTGATGCAGCCGCAATACATTTCACTTGGCCTACCTCCACTGACTGAACCACTAATGCAGAGATGGGTTGACCTCATGTCTCGGCATGCTGGCCAGCCTAGATTTCTTTTTCTGATACTTTCTTCGAGTGGTTAGATCGTCAGGAGATGGTTTATGCCAGGTTTCCATATGCTGGCATGGATTTCCGGGGTGACCTAGATTTGGTGCTGTCGGCTGGCGAGCAGTGGGGTACTATGGGTAAATCTTTTGACCATATCTCTGTCCATTGTTTTTTATAATGTTCTTATGTCTTCTTGACCAAGACTAATCAAAACTCATGTGATCATGCACATATTGGACCAGTTCGACCGGCAGTACGCCGCAGAGACCCAGCGGATGTTCCAGCAGGAAAGGCTGTTGGGAGGGCCATCCTTCGCGACCTTGACGTGGTCAAGACTCTTTCAGCATTAGAGGACCAGATCGAGGGTCTTACCCTTGGTATCTCAGATGTGAGGATCGACGAGCTGCCTCTGCGGTTGCAGCGACATACTACTGGAGTGTCGAGTCGATGGACTAGGCTTTTACGCATGATTTCCCAGGCGGTGACTTGTTATCTCCAGCATCATTAGACTAGGGTGCCCCCTAGAATTTTGAGTTTTGGGTCATTTGATCGATTTTGTCTTGGTTAGAGAACATTATGTATAAACTATAAATAGTTATGAATATATTTTTGATTTTCGGAGTTTTATTTTGGTTAAGTTACATGATCTTGCTGCATATATTGATGTGATGCTTCTTTTTATAAATGTCGCAAATGTCTATATAACACATAATTTGCCAATGAGTCTGTTAATGTGTTTAAACTCCTGGAAATGTGTTGATATTGGATGAAATTGAACTATCTTTCCAAAATTCTGACTCTTAGGAACATGCGATAGATAGCTGGATTCCTTACGGAGTAGATGCTGGTGAGTTGTAGAATGACGAGCTGTGAGTCTAGCCTGACGACAAGTCGGCATATGCCATGTGTGATGGCATCAGAGAGGATTTCTATCAATGCACTGTATTCAGCGATATTGTTCGTCGACCGACCAATACATACCCCTCTGAAACTTACTAACTCGCTGCTGGGATTGAAAATGGCCCATGTCGCAGAAGACAGGTTCCGAGAACTACGACTTGCTCCGTTGGCATATCTAACGAATGATTCCAATAGGTTCGACATCTGCAATGAATGCAAAAAGTGGATTACCTAACCAAAATAAACGCTCTTGGCGAAAACAAAAATGTAACAAAAGCATGAGGATTACTACGCGGAATTAGGCATAGTAACGCTTGAGGTACAACCCGTTGCGAGGTTGCGCCAGTGGAATCCCATCATAGTCCATCAACTCGTAGGCTCCTTTTGCTAATACAAATTTAACAATATAAGGACCCATCCATAATGATTTGAATTTCCCTGCTCCCAACTTATCGGATTCATGGTCGTAAAGTAAGACTAGGTCACCTTTTGAGAAGATGCGAGGTTTGACATTTTTGTCGAACTGTGCTTTGACTCATTTCTTAGGAGCTTCGTTAGCCGAAGCTACATCATGACGGGTTTCATCCAATTGGATTAGTTCCAAGAAACGAGCCTCTTCTTCTGAGGTTCCAGGGAGAAAGTCGACTGCGAGTTTGAGGGACGATATTTCACATTGAACAGGTAAGATTGCTTCCAGACCATACACAATTTGAAAAGGTGTGAACCCGGTCGCATTTCTTACTGATGTCCAGTATGCCCACAAGGCCGAGTACAGGATCAGGTGTCAATCCCGTTTGTGGACTCCGATCATCCTTTGCATCATGTGCTTTAGGACCTTGTTGATCGCCTCAAACTGTCCGTTAGCTTGCGGATAATACGGAGTAGAGCTGTCGTGGGACAGTCTTAATTTGGCAGCCAACTCAACCATCATGTGATTGCAAAAATGCAATCCATGATCTGTGACTATGGCCTGTGGAACGCCGAATCTAGAGACTACGTGATTAAAAAAGAAAAGGGTAGTCGTTTCACCGCTGTTGTTTAATGTAGGCATCGCCTCGGCCCATTTGGTAAAATAGTCTACTGCGACTATGATATACCCATGCCCCCCGGCCGAGGTGGGGTTACATGGCATGAAATCTATGCCCCATTTGGTGAATGGCCCAATAGCTACTACTGGTTGCAGCGGTGCGGGTGGTCTTTTGGTCTTGCTATCGAAAATTTGGTAAGCATGACAACTTCTAACTACGGTTATGCAATCTTTGAACATTGTTGGCCAGAAGTATCCTGCTCGAATTTTTTTTTGTGTTGTAGCATAACCAGATTGATGCCCCCCACATGCACCTGAATGACAATCATTCAGGACTTTTTCGGCCTCCTCATCGGTGAGGCACCTCCGCAGAACTGTATCGATACCACGACGGTAAAGGGTATCACCGACGATCGCATAGTCTTTCGCTTGGTATCGAATACGTCGTTGTTCGGAGTGTGAGGTATTAGACCTATATGTTTGTGTCTAGAGATAGATGATTATATCTCTGTACCACAGATTGCTTGAAGATATCAAAAACAAATTTTCATCCACGATTGCTTCTTCGGATGTTGCATCGTTGGACGACGATGGGAGATTACATAGTAACTCTGCGAATACCAAGGCTTTCTTTGATTTGGATTTTTTGAATTCCAGATCAAACTCTTGTATAATTGCTATCCATTTTGAATATTTGCCCCCCAGCAACTGTCGCGACAGTATATAAGTCATGGGGTTGCAATCTGATAAAATGGTAGTTTTTCTGAAGAGGACGTAGTATCGAAATCTCTGTATCGCTTGAACAACTGCGAGGGTGAGCTTTTCAAAGCAGGAGTATTTCATTTCGGTATCATTTGAGTTTCGGCTTAAATAATATATAGGATGTTCAATTCCATTGTCCTCTTGAACTAAAACCATTGCTATGGTCGTATCTGCTGCAACCAGATACTGGTTAAAGTCTTTTTGATAATCAGGAGCATACATTAATGACGCTTGTATTAGAGATTGCTTTAAAGCATCAAAGGAAGCCTGCGCGACTTGATCCCAAACAAAGGGTACTTCTTTTTTCAATAGACGAGTATAACCTTTAGCTAGTTCTGCGTAATTTGGAATGAACCTCCTAAGGAAGTTTGCTTTCCCTTGGAGTTTCTAAATCTGAAGCAAGTTTGAAGGTGGAGGCAAATCGATGATTGCCTGAACCTTGCATGGGTCGAGACGAATCCCATCCTTTGAGACCATGAAGCCAAGTAAACGAATAGAACTGACACAAAACATGCATTTGTGTGGATTGAGTCGTACCTTGTAGTGTCGGCAACGTAGAAATATCGCTCTCAAATGGCACAGATGATCGGTCCGCTTTCGCGAATGAGCTGGGAGATCATCGAGATATGGTTGAACGATGTTTTTGATGTCATGGAAAGCATAGTTCATTGCTCTTTAAAAATTTCCCCTTGCGTTCTTCAAACCAAAGGGTAGCTTGTGATATGCGAATGTGCCCCACGGAAAAATGAATGCAGTCTTTGACTGGTCTTGTGGGCGGATATTTATTTGATTATACCCAGAAAATCCATCCATAAATGAAAAGATTTCGCATTCGGCGCATTCATCAATTATCTGGTCAATAAAGGGTGTAGGGTAGTTGTCTTTCGAACAAGCTTGATTTACATCCCCGTAATCGATGCACACTCTAATCGTTCCTTGTTTTTTCATCATAGGAACAATATTCGATACCCAATCGGTCAGAGGAACGGGGTAAATGAAACCAACATGGAGGAGTTTTTCAACTTCCGCCTTGATGGCAACGACTTTCTTGGGGTGCACCTGCTGTAGCCGCTGTCGTACCAGTTTGACATTTGGATACATATTAATTTTGTGTTCAACTATGCTCGAGTCAATACCTGGCATTTCATCATATGACCAAGCAAAGACATCTCTAAACTCGCGAAAGAGAGCACTATATATTTCCAGTTCTGAAGAAGAACAAGATTTGCCAACATGAATATTCTCTACAACATCTGTTTTGGTTGAGATATTTATGGCAGTAGTCTCTTTGATATTGGATAGGTTTCTCTCGGAATCCACTATATTTACAGTATTTGCCAGAAAGTCAAATACTGAAGGATGGTATAGGTTACCGGAATTATCTTCTTTTGAGTTCAGAAGATGGGAACAATGGTGGTAATCTTCCCATGGTGCCCCATCAATCATCATTGATTGAATGATTCCTTCGTCTGTAACATGTATTTGCGACCAAGGATCTAAAGGGGTGCCATATTCCTTAGACCGATCTATCCAAACGCTTGATGAGCATTGATGTGGGTTTGCCTCCCACGCTGAAAACATTGATTGCTATAATATTTCCAGTGGGGTTAGAGGCAAAACTTGCAGATGATCCGTTTTAACATCGTTTTCTGACATCTTTTGAATGGAAGATATCATATTGCAGGTTCCTACATTAGCCACTTCCGCCAAATTTGTTGGAGGCGGTAGGGTAAAAGTTCCCATTAATGTAGGGTATTTTAGTAGGCCTACTCCGATATTGTGAAGCATGCTAGGGCTTCCATGGATCATCGAAATGCTTCCCGTAACTTGCGAACTGTTGGGGAGAAAAGTTTGTTGGTCGATGATTGTAATTCTTCCTTGGGAAGGAAATGCAATTTTCCTAAATTAGGTCGACACAACGACTGCCATGGCGTATATCTAGGGCCTTCCCAATAGGATGTTGTAATCGAGGTTCTTGTCGATGACTTCAACATCGATTTCTACTGTTTTTCCCCCCAGTTCGACCTGCAAGTTACGTAATATTCCATATGGGGTGTATTTTCGTCCATCAAATGCTTTTAACGTCGTGGACGATTGCGACAAGGATGGAGACCCTAGAGTTTTCCAGCAACTCATCGACATGATAAATGTGGATGCCCCCTCATCAATAATTGTTCTATGAACAGTCTTGTGGAGGGCTTTCACTTGAATGAGGAAAGCTAGTTGAGCTGGTAACTGAGGGTCATATCCTTTGTGATTAAAAGATACAAGATTGGAATCTGTTGGGTCAATCCCACCTATTGCTGATAATAAAGCTTACTTTTGGGAGGGGCAATTTTGCAGTACCTCAAGTGTCGACATTGCGGACGACGATTGGGCTAAATCCTCCACTATATTATAGTGTTGTTCTGCTCAGGCACGAGGATTAAACGTCAATTTCTGTACTAATCCCTTTGGCAGTTTTATTGTTAATTCAGGAATGATGGGTGGCACAACTTTGGTTGAAGTTGTTGTTGAACTACTAGGTTGATCATTATCCTTGTTGTTCAAGATCTGTGGATTCCCATAATCTTTACTCCTTGTCGATATGAGAGTGTCATTGATTTGCTTTGAAACTGACAACATTAGCACCTGGGACGGGGAAGCATTTTTACTAGCAACCAGATTTGTTCCTGGGTTTGGAAACGGATCAGTCAATACAACCGAGGTTTTTGAACTTTTGAATGATTTTCTAAGTTCTTCTTTATATGGACATTCATTGGTCCAGTGGTCCTCGTCACATATATGACATGGAGTTTTTGGTTTCCTATTCCCAGAAGGGTTTGCAGAAGATTTTTTAGGAGATGATTCCTCCTAGTTTTTCTTCTTCCCTTGTTTTTTCTTCTTGCCTCCTGGTTGCTTGGGTTCTTTGCCTTTGTCTGTCGACACGGCATTTACTTCCGAGGCTAGAAGTTCTTCATTTTCATTTTGACTTGAAATCGTGCGGGCCTTTTTGACGTAGCCTTTACGGTTTTAGTGCTTGTCGTACCTATCACGCCATCGCCGGCATGAGAGTCTTTGTTTGATTTAGGAGGCGGAGGAACCGAAAATTCTGGTTTAGGAGCATCAGGGATTTTATCGTAGAGCGTGCCAGATTGAGTATAGATCAAGTCAAGATATTGTGCATGAGCAATAATTTTCTCTTTGGTGACGACTCCTCCCTTTGCCACATCTTCTGTAATAGCAGGTAACAGAGACTTAATAAACCATTCAGCCAATAGTTGATCAGGAACATACGTTTTTACCATTCTATGACGACGTCGCCATTCATGAATATGATTGGATATGTGAGTGGCCGTCGTTTGTTTGAAATTGGTAATTAGCTCAATTCCTGTTTCATACCTTATAGGTAATTGAAAATGGGTTAAAAAGGTTGTGGCTAGGGTACTGAAGTTATCAAATGAAGCTCTAGGCAGTTCGATATACCACTTTGCTGCCGAACCAGTTAACGTTCGCTGAAAGAGGCGAAGCCTGATCGAATCATCATTGAGAGTATTTGATGAACACCATAGATGAAAGGTCATCACATGATTCGACGGGTCTTCACCCGGATTTCTATTAAATTTAGGAATATCAGACAGAAGTTTATGTGGAATCGCCGGCCACCAAGGGGCGTAGGCAATTGGATCATTTGTTAGTCGACTTAGATCTGGTAACTCTAAAGTTGCCACAAAAGGCAATTGTTGATTCAGGCTTGGTTGAGCATACCCAAGATAAGATGGAATCGTTTGAGCAGTTGGTCTTTGCATGCCAGCATAATGCATTTGATGTTGGTAACTTTGGTAAGGTTGATGGGCATAACCATTATACGGCTGCCCATTACTTGCAAAGACTTGTTGCTCATATCCTTGGTAAGCTTGCTGGAATTGCGGTTGTGGTATTGCACCAGCCATGGTCGTGAAGCCATGGACTGTTGTCCAGTACTGACTGTTTTCCCAAGATGGGGGTTGGCGTTCCCCATTTGAACCTGTGCCATTTCGGTAGTTGGTGATTGCGGTTGTGTCGTAGGTACAAGAGATTGTTGCATTACAACCTGCGAAACTTGAGGTTGGCATACAACTGGTAACGCTTGTACTTGCTATACTGCCACAATAGCCGGCGTAGTGGATATATTTGTCATAGGTAAACTTTGTTGTATTGAGCATACAACTCTTGGTTGTTGAGGCAGGATCGGCACCCAACCACTAGTGGTGATTCCAGCATAACCCAAATTTTGTTGTGAACTCATGTATGGTTGCCCTTCCGAGGAAGGCAATTAAAGGGTATACAGCCCTCCATACGATGGTAATCCAGTACTCAAAGGAATGATTTGCCTTTGGGGACCAGTTTGCCCAAATTGACCTTGTGAAGGATCAATTTATTGAGACTCAACGTAAGAGATTCCAGATAAAATTCTGGATGAACAAACGAGAATAGTCCATACTGTCAAAATATCCCCTGGATGGGCTCCATCCAGCGATTGAGAGATGGTTGGGATAGATGGCACGCCGATGAACATTGTTGGAGTAGCAGAAGGAGCTTCTGCTACTATTGTGTCGGGTAACACAGTCCTTGATGTCGACGGTTGTTCAGACATATTAAGCCTATCCAAAAGATTCCTTAGGGATTCTTTAGGAACTTCCAATGGCAGCTGAATATCTTCTGATGAAGAAGGATATAGGGTGATCCCAGCTCCAAGTTGTGTTGGAGTGTTAGATGGAGGATCTTCCACAATCTCTTCTATGGCAATCAATCCAGGAGGAAGAGGCAGACCGTCAGGTCCGTAAAATATTTCTGGTGCCAAAGAAGATATAAGTTCTATAGCAATAGACAGTTGGGGAGTAACACATTCTGAATCAGCTATAGATGGAGCCAGTTCAGGAATAGAAGTGTTTACCATCACAATAGGATCAATTGTAATGTCCTTTTGTTGTTGCGGAATTTCTTTTGTAGAGGCAGGGATACCAGAAATGTTCGGAGTAACCAGAATCTCTGAGGGTGTTGGAGTGCTTACTCCAACCAACCTAGGGGACTTTGATCCGGTCAAACGAGTTCGCTTTGTCCAGAATGGTTTCGCTTCTGGAGTCAACGTTGGTTGACTTGTAAGTCTCTGCTAACGACGGGGTTTTTATTGAATTTCTTCCACAATTGCGGATTACTTGATCAACTCAAAATAAAAGGGAAAAATGTTTTTTCGAATTAAATAAATTTTAGACACTTTGACACAACTTGTTTTTTCAATTGTAAAGAGTCGGCAAAAAACAAAAGATGACTCTAGTTGCCTTCGATTTTTATTGAGCCTGAAGTGACAAGTGCTCAAAGGACCTTTTCCTTTAAGGAGTCTGAAAAGGATCAAAATGGACTTCTCTGGAGATCTAGGCAGAGGGGATTACCAAACCAATTGCAAAACTGTAGAATACTTTTTACGGTATCGCAGTCAATCTTCCTGGATGTTGTGTTCAGTGCATTGCGATCGATAGGGTGGCAGACACACCTTCCTAAGGATAAAGGATGCAGCCTATTGTGGTCTCCCAAAATATACTCGACGATATGTGGGAACACAAGTCCGTACTGGCACTTGCCATCTCAGAGTGGAGGAATCACCCAACCAACAATGAAAGCAACGGTTACCAAGTTTTACGACGTCGGAATATGTCTCTAGCCTAGACCTCTAGATGTTGTGTGTTAGGTTCCAAAGCGTCGTTAGATTCATTAAATTTATTTTAAGTTGATCTTGCTTAAAAAAATTTCCTTTCAGGTTCACTGCGTGATGTGTATAAAATTCCTAAAATGCAGTCTAAGATGATAAACAAACGTTTAATCTTCTTTTGGCAATGAAAATCCTAGCTACTAAGGAAAGAAAGTTAAGAATATTTCAGCAAAGAGCACAGAGCACACGCTAAATGCATTGTCCTAATTCAAACCAAGCAGTCGAAATGCAAATGCACATGCATGTATTTTTTTCAGCCTTCTTAATGTATGAATGATGATAAGAAAGCTATGTGCAAATCTGAATTACTTTCAAAGCGACA
>APFE030272672.1:410257-422457 GCA_000404065.3 Pinus taeda | reverse complement strand
ACACTTTGCGATTTCAAAATGAAAATTGCTTTTTGACACTTTAAAAACTACTAATTCAAATCATATGCAATAGTAACTGTATAATTGACTATCATAAACAATGGGGTTGTCTTCTAAAAATGAAAATGACAGCTACGACACTTTCAGATCAAGAAACGACAGTTCGACTATGCTACCCTTTTGCAAAAGAGAACTGAAAATGGCGCACAATACATAAAAACACTTACAGTTCTTTGCACTATGGAGGTAGAATAATGTAAGAGAAGGGGGTTTTCACAGAGATACACTGACCACAGGTAGCAAAACTCCTGAATAGGACTGAAAACAGTGAGGAAAAACCAAAGTCTGAAGGTAAAGTTAACCTTCCCTGACCGTCGCACCTTTCACACTGTGAATTCAGTATGCAGCTTACCTACTGCACTCGGGAAGTGCGATGCGTACAGACTACCTTGAAGGCCAGGTGTGATGGTACTAGTGCAAGACTTTAAACAAGTTTTTACTCACAATTTGCAATTCAATTCAGGGATTTAGGCCGAGTAAGTGATGTTCAACATATGTAAAACACAGGGGTAGATCTAAGGAGGTTACTAGAGCCACCACTTAGGGCAATTAGACTGTTTGCAGATCGATTGTTTAATTCATAAACAAAACCCGAAGATAGACTGAAGCAGCATTGATCTACTTTGCATTTGTATGACAAATGTAGTTTGAAGGCTAGCTGGCTTGGCTTCAGGCTCCGTCTATAAGTTTACGAAAGAAACAAAGATAGGCTAACAAACAACCTAGTCGCTCCCCAGCGGAGTCACCTTTTTGTTACTGGGAATAATGTTCACTCGGATGCTGTTATTCCCACTAAGACTGGTAGTTATCTTAGAAACAAACAAGTAAAGTCTACTTTCGCTTTCCTTTATGAAAATAGATAGGAGTGGAACAAAGGAGACCAACCTTAGTCTTGCGCTTGATTTCCTCTCCTTCCTAATAGAGTTTTGCCGCTTCTTCTTCATCTGCCCAGCTTCAAAGAGCACCTATGGAATCACAGCAACATACTACTATCGAAGAAAAAATATCTATATTCATAAATAACATAGGACCAGATGTGCGTTAACCATACAAATGCATATATAAGTAAACATACAAGAATATGGAGGAAGACTTGAATAGCTTTATTAAGATGAACAGTAGAAAGAGGATTACAACCATATGTTCTGACCCAGCATCATCCTCCAACAAGAAAGCCCTTCTTCACCTCAAGTAAATATTAGATCACCCAACACTATGAATATACACCAGAAAACCAACAGCACTTCTCTATAAGATACAAAATTCCAGCCTCTGAATCTCTGTGATGAGGGATCCATATATAGATGATTGAAGGGAGGTGAGTCATCTTTTCGGGTCTTGATTAGTGTCCTCTCTTTGATAGTTCCTGCTTCCACTTGGAGAATGGTGATCTCTTACTCATCCCTAGTTGAAAACAGAGAGGCAAGTGTCAGAGGGGAAGCTTCTGGAAGATTCCATGATCTTCCACCTCGCATTTTGTCCCTGTCATTTGTCCATTCCCGACCATCGCACCCTACAAAGGAGCCATTCAGTATGCATCGCACCTTGTACACTGGGAAGGTGATATGCATCGCACCCTCTGCACTGGGTTTTCAGTATGGTCCATTTTTTACCATTTATGAGCAGTTTTTAGTCGAGAACTTATGGGAGATGATGTAATTAGATGACCTTGTTCCTTTAGGCAGTGAAGCAACACTTTTAGGGACTTAGGAGCCTTCAGTTTATGGACATTTATGGTTGGGGTTGAAGTTCCCAAAAATGTCTATAACATACCTTAATAAGAATTATGAACTCAAAGACCAAGAAAGAGTTGGAGGAATATGAGATCACTGACAGAACTGAAACAATACTTGAGGTAAGAAGAATTCTTACAAAAAGGGATTTAATGCTACAGTTAGAGAATAAGTGTCACAATTTAGAGTCTAACATTTAGAAATTTTATAAGAAGTTCAACATACTGCACCAGAAGGGGCTTCCAGGTTTGAAGGGAATTGGAGATAAGTTAGTTTAGCTAAAGGACTATCAACAAAATTTATATTCCATAGCAAGAGATAAATCAAAATTTTCCACCATAAAGGGAGCCATTACAGGTAAATCTTTCATGGAAGGTTTGAAATTTGACTTACTAATCAAACATGAGATAAAACATCTCTTTATGGTCAAGCCTACTTTCCAGAAATATACTAAGGTGGATGAAAGCTACAAAAAGTTAATTAAATTCTCGACCCCAGACAAAGACAAATGGGATAAAATTTGTCAAATTATTGAGTAAAACAAGTATTCATCTTCAACAATAAAGCATCAATTTTCTCAAGTCAAGTCATCACCAACAATCCTTTAAGTCAGTGTCAGAGCTTTAGCAGTTTTAGTTTTCCTATATTCCTGTAGTATTTTTGTAAACAGTTTTTAGGATATTTTGTAGGAAAATATTGATATTTTAAATCAATATATTTTGATGAATTTGTATAAATACTTCATAATTTGAAGTAAAAAGGGTTGCAATTCTTATGAAGAAATCAGATCCTTGATGTAAAGTTGTTCATGTAATTAATTGATCTTTTCCATTAATACATAAACATGTTCCAAGATTCTGGTGTCAGGCAATTGGTGATGTTTCTTCTCTTGTGAAATTGTTATTGTCCCTGTTTTTCCATATGTTTCCTTGTCTTTATTGTTTAAATAAAATTAAGGGTTGAACTTGTTTAAATACACTCTTCTCTAGCTTATAAACAATATCTATGTTTTCACAATGATATTAAATATAGAATTCGTCCTAATATGTGCTATTTTTAATTGAATATAAATATTTTCATCCCATTCTTTCATAAATGCTCTAAATATCCAAAAGTCGGCCTGTCTTGCCCTATTACATATGTTCTGCAATTTGTGTATTTTATCACCCAAGGCTCATTAACTCCATGCCCAAAGGAGTGCCCTTGCAATTTCAACCAAACCTTAAAAAAAAACCAAATTCATAACTCATAACTAGCCTAATATCTTAAATCAACATATCTAAATCATATAGAGAGATCCCTCTCTAAAGCTAGAAGGGCTAGATCCTAGCTTCCAAAGTTGTTTTTTGGTTACTTCTAGGTTTCTCTCACACCCTTGGGAAATTACGGAGTGATAAAATTCTAGCAACCATAATAGGGACTTTGACCAAATTCTGATATAAAGTTAAATTTTTTCCCTAGTAAATTTGTATTTCAAAGTTTAAAGGCTATTTCAAGTGTATGGTTGTGAAATAGAAGCTATTAAGGGTGTTTTCCACCTAAATTTTGTACATATTTCTATCTGTAAATAATTTATTGTATATCTAGCTCCTAGAAAGATATACACTAGAGCTAATCCAGATCCTAAACCACTAGAAATTGTAATCTTGAAAAACTTGTCAAAAAGAAGAATTTTACTAAGGACCAAGTGAGTAGTAATCCACTGCACAAACTTAATTCTATCCCTGAAAGTTTTGTAATTGTTGAAGATATTGAATTCAATTACCTTTTGAGCATAGCCTTTTTTGTACTAAGTCATATAGCATTGTACCTGAGACATTTTTTGATGAAAGTATTTTGAAACCTTATATCTCAAAGCATCAATGTGTAAATCAAACTTTGATGGAGATGTTGTAAAATAGTTTAATAAGATTGAAGTTTTGGTGGCTGAATTAGATTAGGATTTGTAGAAATCTCTTATTCATCAATCCGCTAAATCTTTACATTATTCTTCTACTACCTCATCACCAACCCCACCATTGATTCTCCCTATTGCTACTCCCTCATCAGTCACCCCACTAGTGATTCCCCCTATCACTACTACCCCTCTAGTAATTCCTCCTATTACTACTTCACCCATTTCATCTACTATCCCTACCACCACTACATCAACTCAACAAAGTGCAATCCCACCCCATTTAATACCTCCCATATCCACACATATTACATTTTCATCATCTTCCCATTCCAAATTACCAATCATGGAAGATCATTATGCCCCCCTGGTCCTACCTAGACAACTTAATGCCATGCCACAATATTATTAGAGTTGAATACCTCAATTTGATGGCACAAGGCCAACCAATGCTCAACAACATATAGAAAAAATGAATGATTATTTATATTTTCAAGAAATTGATGATGATGATGTGAAGATGAGACTATTTGCCCAAAGTCTCACAGGAGAAGTTAACAAATGGTTTAAAGCATTGCCAGCTGCCTCTATCCCAGATCTCACACAATTTCACCAAACATTCCTCATCAGATGGGAAGTAAAGAAGAATCCTCTCCAAATCTTGGCTGAATATGAGAGTATTAGGAGAGCCCCTCATGAAACAGTCCAAGACTATTGCACTAGATTCAATAACATTTACAATTCTATCCCAACTGCATTACAACCCACACCAGGACTAGCTTTGATCAAATTTCCAGATGGTTTTGATCCATACATGTATTACAAACTAAGGGAGAGGAATCCGGCTACCCTTGATGAAATGCAGAGGAATGCATTTAGTGTGGAAGTAAATCTGTTGGAAAAGACAGCTAGGTTAAAGGCTAAGAGAAGAGTCATTATTAAATAAGAACATGCTTCTTCTTCTTCATATGTTAAGTTGGATACCTTAGTTAAATCCATGGAGAGAATGATGGAAATGATAAGTTTAACTGATAGGGCTCCTCCAAGGGATAATAAAGGTGTTCCTCCAATTAGAAATCCTAATTTTAGAAAAAACCCACCTCAAATCAAACTGAGAGAATAGAGACCAAACTGATAAGCAACAAATTAGACCTCCTTTCCAAGAGAATTATGTAGATGAGGAAGTTGAGATACCAGAGGATCCTGAAGAAAATCAAATAAACTTATTTGAGGAAAGTGAAATTGACCACATTTTCTTAACTAAACAGGAGCAAGGTTTGTTCTTGTTATCACAACCAGAGGTCCTCCCTTTAGAGTCAGATGATTATAAAAAAGGATACCAAAATGCTATCATGGAGGTGCACAAACAGTATAATTTGGGGAGTAAAAAGGCTCTTGAAAATCCTCCCAAGAAAATTTAGAATTACACCCCTTATAATAGCCAGCCAAAGGATGATTCTCAAAAGGAAACTTCTAAAAAACAGGATGTAAATATCAAAGAATTAGAAAAACCTCAGACATTTTTCAGTATTGAAAATGAATTGGCCAAGGTAAAAAATTATATTCCTCTCACTGAATTAATTAACAAGAATGCATGTAGATATCAAGTCATGAAGGCACTGAAGATAGTGGAAGGGACAAACACAACCAACTTAACTGATGACCAACCTGATTTATTGTTTAGGCCTAAAGTTGAAGGGAAGTCTTAGGATGGTATTGTGCCACCTTTTTATATCAGTTTGAACACTCATGACAAAATTTTGCACAATGCTATGCTTGATTCTGGTGCTTCCCACAATCTTATGCCTATATCCATCATGGAGAAGATAGGATTAGACATAACAAGACCCTACAAAATTTTATATTCTTTTGACTCCAACAAAGTGAGATGTTTATATCTTATCAAATATTTATGTGTTATACTGGTCCAAATACCAGCAAAGAGTTTGGTAATGGATATTGTAGTGGCAGACATACCTCCCAAGTATGGAATGTTGCTATCAAGATTGTGGGGAGAAAAGTTACAGGGTACCTTGCAAATGGACATGACCTATGCTACAATTCCCATTTTTGGTTAGCATAGAAGGTTATACAGGGAAACATTAATGAAATATATGGTGAGTATTCAAGACAAGCCAAATAATTACCCCTTGTATTATGTGCATTCAAATATGGACTCCTTTATTTTATATAATGATGAATGTGTAGAGGAGAAATTGTCACACTTGGAAGTTGAAATGAGTAAGAAAAAGGATATACAATTAGATACTGAGAAAAAATATGAAGAGGGAGAAACACTTTGGAACATGGATTTTGATGGGGTTGTGAGCAAGGAAGGAGACATATCTCTCTATATGATTTAGATCTGTTGATTTAAGATATTAGGCTAGTTATGAGTTTTGAATTTGGTTTTAAGGTTTGGTTGAAATTACAAGGGCAGTCCATTGGGCTGGAGTCAATGAGTCTTGGGTGATCACATACATGAATTGTAGAATAGATGTAACAGGGAAAGCTAGGCAGGCTTTTGAATCTTTAGAGCATTTATGGAATGAATGGGATGAAAATATTTAGATTCAATTAAACATAGAGCACACTAGGATGAATTATATATTTAATATCGATACAAAAACATAAATATTGTTTATAAGCCAGATCAAAGTGTATTTAAAAAAGTTAAACCCTTGATTTTATTTAAACAATAAAGACAAGAAATCATATGGAAAAACAGGGAAAATAACAATTTCAAAAGAGAAGAAAGATCACCAATTTCCTGACACATGAATCCTTACATACATAAATAGAAATAAACTAGCCCGGATGATGGTAGCTTATCTTTGAGAATAGATGTGGTGGCTACATGCCTTTGAACTAAGTTACCATAAGGCTCAAAGTCATATTTATTATTGAGAAATAATGCAAAACCCTAAACATCCAAAAACCTAACCCTGGGAGATGAAGCGCCATAACTGTGGCCCTGTTTGGGTAAATTGGTACATCAACTTCCTAAGGTTGTAACTTTGGCATACTATCTTTGTTTGCCTATCATAATACCTCGTTTTGAATATCTCAAAGAAAAGGTTGAAAACAAATTGGTAAGCTAATGTGGGACTTTTCTATTCTGTCCATTTTCCCCAAAAACATCTTTTAGTCCCTCAAAATGGCTTTAGAATTTTAGGATCCAAAAAAAATAGTAAGTTGTGCTACAATTAAGGAAACTAAAAAGAAACAATAGTGAGGGTCCAAGTGGAGTATGTGGGTGGCCACCAATATCCATCTGGATTAGTTCTCCCCCCTTAGGAAGCAATGATCCCCATTGCGTTGAGTACCTTTATGAGATGGGGAAACTTTTGTTGGACTTGGTCCCTAGTGAGCCACTTGTCTTGGTGCACGAGTTGGCCAACTTTGACAATGAGATAAGTTGGGTCTTCTATTCATGAGCATTCTTGATCTGTGTTTCCATGATCCGATCAGTTGTGGCCTAGTCCATGCAGTCTAGGTTTAAATTCATTTTGTGTGAGTTGTTTTGTAATGTCAGATGTGTCCAACATTGGTGGAAAGTATGGTCGAAGGCGATCCACATTTAATATTGGGTGTAGTCCAAGGAATGGTGGAAAGATGAGCTCGATGGAATTGTCCCCTACAATATTGGTCATGATGTATGACCCATATTGAAGTCGACAAAGCTTTAGGTGGGGCACAATGAGGTGTTCCTTCTGTAGATGTAGCCAAACTTTGTCACCCACCTGGAACTTGTGTGGCACCTAATGCTAATCATGTTTCTACTTGTACTTAGCATTGAATTTGTCCAATATGTCATGGACCTACTAGTGGATGTGTTGAATGCACTCAATGAAGTTGTCAGCCCTGTCAACTTCAAAGTGGACATGAGTTGAATATGCCTCAGTATCTGCAAATGGTATGGCCACATCAATGGGACATAATGGCTAGAATCCAAAACCCACCTGAAAGGGGATGTGGCCAATTGAGCTTTGGAGATATTTTTTATAGTTGTGTTGGACATAAGGGAATCTTTCATCCCATGTGCATGGATGCTTCGAGTTTTAAATGCACAAAATGTATACAATCATCTTGTTGACGAACTTTTTTTGGCCATCAGTTTGGGGGTGGAAATTTATGTACTTAGTGTGCTTGGTATCCAACACTGAACAGAGACTTGACCAAAATGTACTTAGGAACCTGTTGTCTCGATTTGAGATAATGGACTGTGGGATCCCAAAGTGTACCCAGAGTCGTTCACAGAAGAGCTTAACAGTGGATTCTATTTTTATACTTTTCTGACAGGCCGCCATAATGGCCATCCTAGAGAATCTATCGATGACCATGAAAACACAATCATTTCCATGTTTAGTAGAAGGAAGGCCCCACATGTAATCCATGGAGAAGGATTCCCAAGGTCGACCAGGAGTAGGCAGAGGAGTGTATAGGCCTTTCTTCTTGATGGTTGTTTTGGCAATGGCTCAAGAAATGCAGGATCTTATGTAGTTCCCAACATCCTCTCGAAGCTTCAACCAATAAAAATACTTCTCCAACACTACCACTATTTTCTCTACCCCAAAATGTCTAGCAACTCAACTGTAGTGTGCCTCTCAAATCATCTAGGCATGCTCACTTGAAGGAACACAAAGGTGTCATAACAGTGCATCCTGGAGGTGAAAATTTGGAACTTTCTTGCCTTCCAGAAGCATCTGGTATGTGTTTCCAAGTTCTGGATCGCTCTTGAAAAGATGTGGCCACCTCGCAGTCTCGTGCACACAAGAATCAAGCACAGTGGTCAGCGCCATGACTGACGGTTGGTTGAGGTAGTTTGCAACATTTTTGGTGTTTCCCTTCTTGTACCTAATTTTCAAATGGAATTGTTGCAAGTATGTGGACCATTTCTGATGGTGATCATTCTGCAAGTTCCCCTATGTTTGTATGAACTATAGGGGTCGATGGTGTGTGTGGCTGATCATTTCCTTCCCCAAAATGTAATGCTTCCATTGTCAATATGCCTCCATAATGGAATAAATCTATTTATCATAAGTGGGATAATCCCAAAATGTGTCTGAAAGTTTCTCACTGTGATATGCCACTCGATTCCCCTGTTGAGTATGAACTGGGCCAATAACATAGTCGAAGGTATCTGTCTTAATCTCGAATGGTTATTGTAGGTTTGGTAATGTGAGCACTGGTGCAGAGAAAAGGTGATACTCAACAAATGCCTTCTATTGGGATTTAGACCAAAATAACTTTTCTTTCACTCCTCCCTTGGTGACTTGACTCAAAGGCCAAGTGGTATGAGAGAACCCCAACACAAAACTACGGTAGAATTCGGCAAAACCCAAAAACCTTCAGAGCTCTGTTAGAGTGGTTAGGGTTGGCCAATCTAGAATGACTTGTATCTTGGTTGGCTCCACATGCACACCCCTCTCCTCAATGATGTGCCCCAGATATTGAAGCTAGGTCATACGAAAATTGCATTTCTCCAAATTAGCACACAACTTGTGTTGTCACAGGGTTTGGAGGACCTATGAAATATGGTGGAGGTGCTCTTCCCAACTCTCCCTGAATATCAAAATGTCATTCAAATACACCACCATGAATGAGTTGGTGAAAGGTCGCAATATGTTGTCCATCGGGTTCATGAAAGTTGTGGGGGCATTAGTCAACCCGAAAGGCATGACCAACCATTCAAAAAGGTCCTCCTTGTATTTGAAGGTAGTCTTCCACACATCAGAGGGTTCGATTAGTGCCTCATGATAACCGAGCTTCAAGTCAATCTTACTGAAATATTTGGCTCCGTTGAGTTGGTCCAAAAGGTCATCAATCTATGGGATTGGATATCTATTCCGGACAGTGATCTTGTTCAGTGGTCGATAGTCAATATAAAGTCTCCAAATCCCTTCCTTCTTCAATATCAACATGATTAGGCTCCCACATGGTGACAAAATTGGCCTGATGTGCCCTAGTTTCAATAGCTCCTGAATCTGCCTCTTGATTTCATCGTTCTCCAAAGCAAAGCATTGACAAATTAGTCCATTGGGAAGTGACATGCCCAGGGTTAGATTGATGAAGTGCTTGACTTGATAGTGTAGAGGTACCCCTATGGGTGAGGTGAAGATGTCCCTATACAACTCCACAACCTTGTCCATACGTTGTTGTCATGTGGAGGAGCCCTATCTGGAGGTCGTGATCACACTCTTCTTCTTGTACTGAGGGAAAATCACAATGAAAACAAATTTCCTTGTTTGGACAATGATCTTACTGCATTGCTTCGCAGTGATCAAATAAATGGCAGTAGGGGGTGCTACCTTTGGTATCATGTACAACTTATTTCCCAAAGTAATAATAATAGTGTCGGGCCATGAGGTAAATCCTCAAATAACATTATATTATTCATTTAGGTTGTTCATTATTATATACATGAGGGAGTGACTATTGAGTTTCATCTCCCGATGACTCTCCATTTTCTTTATTATTTATTTACATTATTTACAGTTTGTTCACCAAATTTCTATGATTAGGTGTTAACATTCACCCCCTTAATCTGAAGGGATGTTGGTGAGTCCAAGCATCAATCTGGATCTTTCAAGATTTTCTCTTCCAAGCACTTTTGTGAAGATGTCTGCAATCTACTCATTAGTGGAACAATGGTGAAGATGGATTGTTTTGGCCTCAACATGATGTCGAATCAGATGATATTTTGTATTGATGTGCTTCGTTCGATAATGGAACTTTGGGTTCTTGTCCAAATTTATTGCCGAGGTATTGCCAATCATGAGTGGAGTCGAATGTACTTGTTTTACCTACAAATCTTCTAGAATTTTCCTTAGCCACACAAATTCTTTTGTTGCCACATATTCTACCTCTATTATTGAATCTATTGGAAATGATTATTTGTATGATCTCCAAGAGAAAAATCCTGATCCAAGACTCATAGAATAACCAGAAGTAGATACCCCAGTTCCTTTGTCTCCATCAAAGTCTGAATCAGAGTATCCAATCAAGTTGAATTTGCCCACCTGTGTATACTTGAATCCAAAGTCTTGAGTTCCCTTCAAGTACTTTAGAACTCTTTTTGCAGCAGACCAATGTCCCTCACAAGGCTTTTGCATAAACCTAGAGAGGATTCCAACAACAAACGAAATTTTTGGTCTGGTAGTAGTCAGGTACTTGAGACCTCCTACAAGTTGTCTATACTTTGTTGCACCCTTAAATTCTTTTCCTTCAATGGATGTGAGCTTTAAGTTTTTTTCCATTGGAGTAGTCAGAGGATTGTGTTCAGCCATGCCAAACATATTCAACATATCTCCAATGTACTTCTTTTGATAAACGGAATATGGACTTCGGATGTTGAGTTACTTCAATACCAAGATAGTAATGAACATAGCCCAAATCAGTCATTTCAAAACCTTTCCTCAATTCCTTCTTTATGGATGTAATGTAGTTCTCATTGGTCCCTGTCATCAAAAGATCATCTACATATACCACAAGATATACAACTGTTTTTCCAACTTTCTTGACAAAAAAAGTTGCATCATCAAGATCATAATGTTTGAAATTGAGTTTCAGAAGATGCTCAGTTAGTTTTTCATACCAGGCTCGCGATGCTTGTTTGAGGCCATACAAGAATTTCACAAGTTTGCATACTTTATGTTCATGTCCTTTCACATTAAATCCTTCAGTTTGGGACATAAAAACATTCTCTTTTAGATCTCCATTCAAGAAATCAGTTTTTACATCCATTTGATGGACTTTCCAACCATTCTAAGTTGCTAGTGCAAAGAGTGTCTAGATGGTAGCCCATTTTGTTGTGGGGGAAAAAGTATCCTCATAATCGACCCCTTCCTTCTGTGCAAGATATTTTTCCACAAGCATGGGTTTGTGCTTTTCAAGTGAGCCATCAACATTATACGTGTTCTTATAGACCTACTTGCAGCTAATTGGTTTAGTTCCATGTTGGAGAGGTAAATCCCCTCTACGGATAGAGGCGATCCCTACTAGCCCAGAACGGGTCTAGCAACAATCAAACAATGCTACCACGCAAGTTCCTAATTGCAAATAAAATGTAGGTGATGAAGACCTACTTGGATTCCAACGCTTTTGTAGAAGAGATGTCGCCCGCGTTCCTTTGCCTTGGTCGGTCACGATCCTCCACTATCTTCGTGAATGGACACTTGCACACAAAGAGAACAACACAAACACAAGCGTGAAATCTAATATATGCAATTATACATCAGTCAGGAAGGATATAATTCAACATTAATCATTACAACAATGAGAATGGAACCATAATGATAGTCATCTATTATTAATAATTCAACAAAGGAGAATACAACCAGCGTCCTGACGTCAAGTCCTCCTTTGGCTGGGTGCTCAGCTACACAAATCTTGCAAAAGCTTGAAGGGGTGAGGGACAAGCTCTCTCTCTCTTTAGTGACAAGGTCTCCTTACTTAAGTAAAGCCTTATGGACACAAAGAAGGCTTCTTGCAACTCCAACCTTTTGATGTCT
>APFE030272672.1:383727-400562 GCA_000404065.3 Pinus taeda | reverse complement strand
TCTTCTGGTAATTTCAAGTTTTCAGATCTTGGGGGTCTCTCCTCCCAAGATCCATTTCAAGTTTTCAGATCTTGGGGGTCTTTCCTTCCAAGATCCATTTCAACCTTTTAGATCTTGGAGGCCTCCCCCCAAGATCTGGATCACTCTTCATAAGCAAATCATTTCCCTTTTGTACCATTTCCCATGAAACTTTTATTTTTCCCAATTTACAAGGTCGGCGCTAATGACCTTTGTCTCCCCTGCACTGATGTGCAGATATTAGCACTATTCCCTGCATCGATCGGTGTGACTGAGTTGTGTTCCAGTCACGCCAGTCCTATTATGGAAAGTTTTTTAAATTAGAGTCGAAGCTTCTATCTCTAAAATCTCCATAACAGAAGTCTGGTAAATGGTTTGGCCAGATGGGGTCGAGGATGATAGTTTGGGCTCCTTTCCCCTATAATGATGGAACTACCTCAAGAGATAAGTCCTTCTCCCATGAGAAGAGGATCCATCTCCCATCCATATTTCCTATATAAACCTCCCTTCTTCCCAAGCACAAACTAGTGTGAAGGTGACAGAGTTAGAGTTTTGGTTGAGTGTGAGTATGTTGTTTTAGACAAGCAAGCTATTACTAGTTGTAGCCACCTAGTTGTGTGAGGGAGAAGTGTGTTTGGTTTGGAGTGAAGCTTAAAGGGAAGAGCCTTTAAACTATTGTTTTTTGAAGCCATCATGAAGTGCTAGCAGAAGTGTGTGGAAATTTGGTCTTGTCAAAGGAAGATTGCGATGTCAAGACAAATGGTTATAATCTCTCTTTGAATGTTAATATATGCAACTATCGATTGATTTCCTACATGTTTTGTAATATTACATATTCGTGCCTTAATGCTTCTTGAATCATTGAGTAGGTTGAATTGAAAATTGTCTATTATTATGTTTGTGGGTTGTTGTTGTTTACTTGTTTCAAGGACTTGAAGAAGGAAGCGAGAGATTGTTGGAGCGAGCAAGCGAGGACACCATCAAGCAAGATAAGCGACCAAGAGGTAGGCTCTCTTGATTGATACTAACCTAAGGAAATCTTTCATAGAATGTATTTATTGAAATCTTCCCTCCAAAAATTTCTAGTCAACTTCATCTTCAAGAAATTCATAACAATAATGAAGAAAATGATCATGAAAGTGCTCAAGAGATTTGTCAGGTGCTTTTCGCAATTTTAATTTTTTTATTGAGTGCTTTACATTCATAAATAACAAAAGTGTGACATAATTCTCTAAGCATGTGATCAAAAGAGTGTATAGAGGCTGCAGGAAATGAGTGACACCATCTCTTTACAAGCCCTTCAAAGGTGAAAGTGAACAAACCACGAGCAATACCATCTAAGGGGACATCATGCCTGTCACAGAAGCCAGTGAAGGCAATTGTGTGCCTAAAAAGGGGTGTTCCATTATTTCCATTGAACTTATATTTTGACAAGTCATCTATAACATCCTTTGGCACATCGAAATCAACAGCATGAGAGAAACATGTTGGGGTTTTGATTAGGACATAAGTCATGAATGATGTACAGAAATTCAAAACAGAATTCAAGGGCTCAACTTATCATCTGGCCCTCCTTCTAGCGCCAGAAATAATGACAGTGTTGGACCCACCAATATTCAGGGGATCTCCTTGATAAGAAGTCCCAACTAGACCTTAGACCATTTGGAGTAGGATTCCTAGTAGTGGGTGGTAGTGTAATGCCTTAACCATGGTAGCATGTAGAGATAAGTACGATAACTTTGGGTTGAAGCAAGTGTGTGACCTTACAGTGAGTCAAGTGCAATGCATGGGCGGTTCTAACACATGGAGAAGAAAAGGAAGTGTTCCCCTTACAAGCCTATAATAGTACACAGCTTGAAAAGAAGACAAGAGCGAAATGACATCACAAGCTAAAATGAGGAATAGTCCACAAATTAAAGTGATGGGTTAATCCAACAACACACATTCAACAAGATTCATACAATTGCATACAAAATAGTTCATAAGCAAATGCATAAGTTAAACAACATACATTGCTAAAGCAACTAGAATAGTCCAACTACAATAACAACGTATGCATGAAAGTGTGTTGGCTCTGTTATTATTATTATAAGTGAAAGTTCCACCCATACATACACCATTGACGACCACTAGCCCCAATAGTGGAACATTATAGTTAGGAACACCTGCTCCTCCAAAGAAGTATACTCGCTCTACATTGTGGATAATTCAAGGCTCATCGCAATATTCCCAAGGCTTTTCTAAGCCTAACCCTAGCCAAAATCTTAGCTCCTAATACTCCCAAGGATTTTCTAAGCCTAAGCCTAGCCAAAATCTTGTCACAATACTCCCCTTTGTGACTCTTTGACTACCTTCATGACTCTTCAACTCCTTTATAAATAACTCATTCCACTAAATGACACTTGGATTTTCACTTACACATATTTATAAATAATATTACATTTTCAACATGTACCCATGTGAGACAAAATAAGCTAGAGACAACCTACCAAGACAAAACACTATGACTCCGAATTTTGGGGAAAGACTAACTCAGAAACATCCACTTGGTGCTTCTCGATCACATACTGATGCCAAGCTTGGTACTATGTGATGATGTCCCCAAACTTCTTGATGGTGTCTTTCTGATAGCATACCCTTGCCTCCATAGCATCCGGGTATATGGTCTTGGAACCTGTGTCCAACTCATCCTGAAGCATGTGCTGCATGGTGTTGACCATGGTAGGACCACTAATGTACTTCTGCATGTTATGTGTGTTCAACTCTAAGTCATCCATGCTGGCCTCTTGCCTTAGCTTCTCCATATACCTGTTGATCTCAAGTCGAACTTGGTTCTTGTGTTTAGCTTCAGTGATGGAACCAATTGAAGGGATATCGTGTGTTCTCACCATGACATCCAAACTCTTGTAGAATCGTGCATATGAAGCATGCATGTTGCTGACGAATCAGGTGAGTTGTTGTTATGAAACCAGCTCACAAAAAGATAGAAAATATAGATCAATGCCTTAGAATTTAGCCTCTTTGAGGGGGCAACCTCATTTACATTACACAAATGAACAATTCTTGGATGATACAAATGACAAGACCTCCTTTCTATATATAGGAGTCCAAGGGGTCATAATATAATCAGAGTCGACATAACAATAATAATGTAAGGGCATAATAATAACAATAGTGGGCTTCTATGTAGCACAATAATAACAATATGGGGACTACATGGACACAGCAATATAATAAGGGGGTTGTACTAATAATAATAAGAGGTTACACTAGTAGTATAGGGACTTAACTTGCCCCTCTCCTTCAACAAGTGTTGTCCTTAACACTTGAGTAGTTCTTGATGCTTTTGTATAAATTCTTGTCCTCCCATGTGGAATCTTCAATGGGTAAGTTCTTCCACTTGATGAGATATTCTGAAATTGATCTATTTCGTAGCTGTCGATTTCTCAATTATGTGACTACTTCCAGTTCCAATATGATTTTTCCTTCCTTGTCAAGTCCTCACAATTCTATCTGAACTAGGATCTTCTACAACTTTTGAATGAGTTCCCACTCCTTTGGGCATATGGATATTTGTAAGGCTTGATGTTTAGAGGAACACTTCCTGGAATCAAATGAATAGCATGATCATGATCATGAATATGTGGGAGGCCTTTGGGAGTCTCAAATACTTTGGAATGATGGTCCAAAACGTTTTGGAGATTTGGAGAAATATATGATTTCAATGTGGGATCCTCTAGTGAACATAATTGTGCAATTACGCCCTGTTTTTCTTTATTTAGAAGCTTTGACATGCTATTAGAGTTGATTATCTTTCCCGGTTTCCCTTCAATACCCCTCAATTCAACTTCCTTTACTTCCCAAAAAAAATTCAAGAAAAGTTGTTTTTAATTAAAAGTTATCGTACCCAAAGATTGTAGCCAATGGACTCCTAATAAAACATCAGCACCACCCATTGGAATGGAAAGCATTGGGATATTCAATACATATTCTCCCATGTATAGCTTGATATTATGGCACTTTCTAGAGAAAATTATGGTTCCTCCACTTGCAACCATCACTTGACACTTTGGTGCTGGATATAGAAAGCAATTCAATTCCTTGGCTATCTTACAATGAATAAAATTATGGGTACTTCCCGAATCAATCAACACTATTACCTTTTTCTTCTTGATATGTCCTTCTATCTTGATAGTTTGAGGAGTGGTAATTTCTTCCAATGCATTACAAGATATGGTCGGATTCATTTCTTGATGCTCGATATGATCTTTCACGTCTTGAACATTTTTCTTCTTGATATGTCCTTCTAAATTGATAGTTTGAGGAGTGGTAATTCCGACCAATGCATTAAAATATATGGTCAAATTCATTTCTTCTTTCTCGATGTGATATTTCACTTCTTGAACCTTTTTCTTCTTGATGTGTCCTTCTATCTTAAGAGTTTGATGAGTGGTAATTCTTTCCAATGCTTTACAAGATATGGTAGGATTCATTTCTTCTCTCTAGGGTGGGTTCCTAGTGTATATCCTCTTCTTTTAATGTTTCTTGATCCTTTTCTTCCTCCTATTCATAATCTATGTAAAATAATTTCTTCTCAGCACACTTATGACCTTTAGTGTATTTTCTATCACAATTGTAACAAAGCCCTTTTTCTCTTTTTTATTTTAATTGTTGTGGTGTAAAACTTGTAGGTTATGGAAGGCTAAGAGAAAAAACACTTTCATAATTATAGTTGTGAGTGGTGGGATAACTTGTTTCCATAATTTCGCTTTCAATTTTTCTTGCCAATCTAAATGCCTTCTCCAATGAATCAAGTTCCCAAAGACAAACCTCGTGTTGAATGTTATCCTTTAAAGTCCCTATGAAGACATCAACCATTTTCTTCTCTGGAATATCATTTACCTTATATTCAATTTTTGGAAGTCCTCAATGTGCTCTACCATTGAACCCTTTTTCTTAGATTTATCAATTGGCTAAAGAAGGTGTTTCTCTTTGTATCCTCATAATGTGCTATCATTTCCTCCGTGAAAATTGGCCACGTGACAAGTGGTTTACGAGAAAAATCCCTTTATACCATAAAAGTTCATTCAGTTCTAAATTATTAAATGCAATATGTACCTTTTGTAATAGTGGTACACCATGTAGATAAAAATCTTTCTCCATCTGTAGTATCCAATTTACTGGATCCTTGCCATCAAACTTCCTCATCTCACTTTCTCTTGATTTTAGCAGTTCGATATTGAAACAACTGTAACTCTATACTTTCGGGTCTTTAAGTTCTGAAATTTTGGTCTGTAATAGTCCTCTGTCCTCTTTCTAATGCCACTAGTCTTATCTAAATTTGATTCTCCAAGAAAGAGTTATGTACAATCTCCCAAGATGACCTGATTATATACGTTTCCAAAAGAGTGAACTTTTATGAAGTGCCATGTGTCACTATTTTGACCTTTGGATCTGAAAAAGATACAAAAAAACTACAGTTCGTCCCCTTTTTGTAACTTCTTACGAAATTTTAATCTGATGCTTAGAGAGAAAGTTATGATAATTTTCCCAAGGTCACATGTTTAAGATGTAATTCGGGAGTCTGTAAAAACCATAACTTCCTCAGATCATATATCTCAGAATATAGCAAGGCAAGATCTGAAATTCGGACTCGAGGTTTCAACCTCTTTCTTCTCAAATGGGTTTTTTTTTAGCTTCTGAAACTTCGTAGCGAACAAGTTATAGTAAAACTTCCATGATGACCAGTTTTATATGAAATTCTAGAGCTTGCAAAAACCATAATTTCCTCGGGTCATATCCCCAAAAATATAGCGAGACAAGATCTTAAATTCGAACCCGAGGTTCACTAAGATTTCATCTCAAATGGGTTTTTTTCGTTAGCTTTTGAAACGTTGGAGAAAAAAAGTTATAACGAAACTTCCATGATGACCTGTTTGGAGCAGCGAAACCCTAAAATCCAAAGCCTCTAATACCAAATGTTATGAAACCAACTCATAAAAAGATAGAAAAGATATATGAACGCCTTAGAATTCAGCCTCTTCAAGGGGAAACCTCCTTCACATTAGACAAATGAACAATTCTTGGATGATACAAATGAAAAGACCTCCTTTCTATATATGGGAGCCCAAGGGGTCATAATATAATCAGAGCCGACATAACAATAACAATGTAAGGACACAATAATAACAATAGTTGGTTTCTATGGGGCACAATAATAACAATATAGGGACTACATGGACACAACAATTATTAAGGGGGTTGTACTAACAATAATAAGGGGTTACACTAGTAGAATAGGGACCTAACAGTTGCTCATAGTTATGGATCAACATCTGGACCTTTGCTTTCTCCAGCTCTACTTGAGGCTTCATCATCTTTGGCAAGTGAAGCGAGACCCCTTTGTACTGCATTGTCCACTCATGCACATGAGTGATGGAAGCATGTTGTTTCCTGAGAGTTTGAACAAACTCTTTGCTTCGTTTTTTGTAATTTATACAGATAGAAAACTTATTTATGCACAGTGATAAATATGTCATAGAGCTTCTGCATGGTATTCTCAAGTGTTGATAATTTAGCAAGTATCTCTTTCCGCATCTATTCCATTTCAGAAATTGCACTAGTCTCTCTAAGTTGTTCTACCTCTTGCCTGGTAGCTTGCAAGTTATTTTCCATTTGTTCATTCTCGACTAATAGGAACTTAACATTTGAGCTTGTTGCTCCTACATAAGCAACGGCGGCATCGACAATTGTAGTTGGATGCTTCCTAACATCTGACACTCACCCTTTCCTTCATGAATGTCAGTGACACGTGATCATCCGAAAAGTATTTCCTCCACGCCTATATAATCTTCTTCTGCAACTCATTGAATGAAAGATTGTACATGTCCATAATCGGATCATCAACATCAAGGAGAAAAACTTCTCCTTGCTCGATCAAAACTGATTATGACATTGGAGGTGGTGGATACTGAGAGGTGAACTCAGGTGCTCTCGGCATAAGGTCAGTGTCTTCATTCTGTGGCTCATGCCCCGGCTCCATGTTTATCACTGCCATCAGTGTCTCAATCTGTTTATAAAGCTCCTAATCCTACATCTATTCACCCTCTTCTTCAGCTATCGGCTGTTCTAACTCCTCAAACTGTATGTGCATTGTTTGCTCTGCCATTGTGCCTTGCCTTTTTTCTTTCTCCCAGTTATGTTTCTCTCCTCTTTCTCTCCTTCTCAGCTCCTTCTTTTCCTTCAACTTCTTCCTCATTTCCTGCAACTTTAATTATGCTTCTTATAGCCTTTGCTTTTCTCTCCTCCTTTGCTCTTCCCTCTTTATCCATTGCTCCCTCTTTGCCTCTACTACCAAATATGCTTTCTCCGTGATCGGATTTGCTCTCATCTTGCAGCTTTGCTCTGCCTCTGGGTTCTCGGCAATCTTTCTCTCGCCTTTGTCCTGAGAAAGCTTGTTTTTGAGTGTTGATGTTATCTTTTATTCTTTCGTTTCTACAGCCTGTAGAGCAACCTTCCAAGCTATGGCTATACTAACAAGCTCATGAAGCTTGGATTTATTGTAAAATTACCTTTAAGGGTCTTCCTCATGCCAGTGGAATGTCCCATGGATCCATGGATAGTACACCTTCAGGCAGTGGTTCTTACAAATATCGTGGGGATCATACACATTAAAGTCCTTAGTGCCAAACTTGAAATTTAATATTTCCTTATCTTCAGCATTGGCATCTTTCAAGTTCTTAATCTCGAATAATCTGATCCGCAAAGGAAGAGTGAGCCATGGTGCCTTCTTATTCCTATGCAATCCTAGTGATAACCCTGTGGAGAGGTGATATGAGACCTCTTGCATGACCAGCTTGTCCATGCCATACCTTGGTAGAACATGTGGAGGTTTCTCACCACCAAACACTCTAAGGAAGGTGCCACCAGGTGAGGCATACCAATATGCAATCACTTCAAGAAAAAAGGTCATTGGTGAGGGTCATGCTTGTGATGGAACTTTAAGGTTCGTCACCAATATCACATATGGTGACGGTCTTTAAAAAAGTGTTTTTGTAAGTGTATATAGTGATGGTCCTTTACGGTTTGTCACCAAATCCATTTTCAATGACACTTTTGGTGAAGGTCGTTAAAGGCCCATCACTAATCCTCTCTTTGGTGACACTTTTGATGAGGGTCGTTAAAGGCCCATCACTAATTCTCTCTTTGGTGACACTTATAGTGATGATCCTTTATTGACCGTCACCAATGATCTTTTTGGTTACTTTTGGTGACGATCAATAAATTTTCATCATCATTTATCATTCCAATGAGTTTTTTATGACTCTTCATGCCTGTGACGGACCTTTAAGGTCCATCACCAAAGTCGCATATGGTGAGAGTCTTTAAAACATCGTTGTTGTAAGTGTATATAATGATGGTCCTTTAAGGTTTGTCACCAAATCCATTTTCAATGACACTTTTGGTGAGGGTTGTTAATTTCCCATCACTAATTCTCTCTCTGGTGACACTTTTGGTGAGAGTCGTTAAAGGCCCATCACTAATTCTCTCTTTGGTGACACTTCGAGTGACGATCTTTTATTGACCCTCACCAATGCTCTTTTTGGTTACCTTTGGTGACAGACAAAAAATATTCATCATCATTGTTCATTCCAATGAGTTTTTGATGACGCTATGTACTTGTTACTATATTTTTTGTCAAAATATGATGATTTAAGACCATTGTTGTGGAGTCTTTTTCATTATGTGTCGAAGGTCATAGTGGTTATAATAGCCAGTCAATTGTTAAGAAGTAATTAGTGTGTATCATTTCCCTCAAGCCATAAGAATATAGTCTTCCTTTGAGTCAACACATGATTCATCTCTATTAGGTTTATTATATAGCAAATTTCCTTTAAATAAAGTTCCACTAGCATGTGTAGGAACTATATTATTTAGTACATAATCAAGCTTTGTCAATTCTATTAATGAGAGAGACCTAGCACTCCTCAACACTCATGGCACACCTTAACATGCTTTGGAACAATACACTAACATTCCTTGGCACCTCGCATGTCTTGGAACATCTTTGTACCTAGAACATCTTGCCATGAGTAGGACGTCAAAGCACATGTTGGCATGCCATAGAATAGCATAGCACTCCCCCATCATATGTTGGCATTCCTTGTAATCCCTAGCATGCCCTAGAACTCCTTGGCATAATATTACATTGACAAAATTAGCACTTGGCACACATTGGCACTTGGCATGTATTGGAACATATTATTAGTGTGCCTAGCATGCCCCTTTTGAAAAAGATAAAGTCTCGATTTATTAACCCTCTTATGTGTTCATTTCCTTTAATTTTAGATTGGTTATTCCTTTTGCTGCCTTGAAACTCCTTGACGCATATTGGCATACTCTGGCACCCTACACATCCTAGCATGTCTTAGCACCTGGAATGCCTTGGCACTATTTGGCACATGCTAGCACACCCTAGAACTACCTAGCACACTCTAGCACTTCTTGACATTCCCTGATATTACCTAGCATGCCTTACCCATTCTTAGCATACCTTGTCACTCCCTTCTTGGCATGACAACTAGCACTGATTGACACTCCCCAACACACCCTCATATTCATTCACTTCCATGCATTTTGACCTATTGCTCCCTTGTGTTGTCCTAGTACTCCCTAAGACTCTTCAGCATGCATTGGCACTCTCTAGCACACCTTAACACTCATAAGTGGAGAATGAAACTTGTAACCAATGTTACCAGACTCATAATAGATAATAAATTGGCGAGGCAAAAGAGCTAAGAGTTTTAATTAGATTGGGGAAAAATCAGAAACAACAAAAAAAAGAAAAAAAAAATCAGGAAAAAGTCAGTGAATTCAATAAATAAAAATATACACATATATTTAATTTTAAAAAAATAAAACATTTTTCATTGATATTCAGTAAAGCCATGTCCAAAAAATTCATAATATAAATAGATTTCAAAAATATCTTGAATGAATAAGCATCTCATATATGTTATGAGTCCAAACATGATCCAAAGTACTGAGTCATGACTCCTAACTAGTGACTACATAGAACTAGAAGCAACTGCTTCTAAAAGTTTACAAACAGCTGCATACTAATTAGAAAAAATCAATAACGTCTACGAGTCTAAGACTCTTAAGATTGAGAACTAGAAGTGATTCCTCCCACTCCTCCACTTGCTTGACTCTCAAAGTTCTTCAAGTCATGTAGGCTTCAAAGAGGAGCCCCCTTTAATTAGACCCAATCTGCTGCATTTGTAGTTTGCAAATCTATCTCTTCAAGGTCTATTGGTGAATGATCCAAACCTATCATTATAATGAGACATTGAAATGTGAATTTAAGTTTGACTTTGAACTTTAAAGTTTAAACTTTAAATTCCAAACCAGACCATGAAACCTTCAAATTCAAGCTCTCACCTAGCATTTTCTTGTTGCGAAGTTGTAGATTGTAATGGAAAAATACAAGGTCATTTAAGTGCTTTTGTGTCAATCGGTTGCACTTCTTAGAATGCATTTTCTCAAACATGCTCCAGTTGCACTCACAACCTGAAGCACTGCATGCTTGGTTTAAGATTCGAATGGAAAATATCTTCAAATCTGGTGTATCACTACAACAGTTTTGCCACCAAAGACCTAGAAAGTGGCAAGGGTTCGTGAGTAGATGTACTAAATAATAAATAGTAAAAACTTAAAAAGACAACATAATTTAATAAAACATTTAACATACAAAATAAAGTTTAAACGAATTTAATGAACTGATAAAGCCTTCAAGCCTCAAAGGGTACCTGGCAACACCTTAGACCTTTCTCGTATAACACTGGTATAGGAAAATAATTTAGGTGGTGCTCTATAATCCTATAGTTGGGAAAAGACACGAATTTGAAATTTTGGATCATGGAAGCACCTTTCCATGCATGTCATAAGTCCTCTGTGAACCTCCCCATCCTCATTAAATTTGCTCTTATCATAAAAATACTATGGGTTTAAGAAGTACCTAGCAACATGTAACGGGGAATGCAATTTCCTATCCCAATGTGCATTAATAATGTCCCAAAGAGGCATATACTATGCCTCCTCATCCCCATATCTTCTTTTGATGGCCTCCTTTGCGAGATCCATTGCCTCATAAATGTAACCCATAGCGAGTTTGTTACCATCAACCATCCTGAAAGTTCAAGCTTTCAAATTTAAATTAATATGAAACATTGAAAATAAAAAGAAGCTTGAAATGAAATTTAAAACATGAAAAGTTAAAATACTTGAAGTACTTGAGAACTCTAACAAGGGACTCGATCACAGCAATAATCTCTTCGACATCTTTCCAGAAACCGTCATTAAACACAAGTGCAATAATTTCAATGCCTTCAAGGGTCTTGGAATGTTTAGATGTGATCCACTCAGGTCCCAGGGACATCCTCTTCATATTTATCTTTTTCTCAACCACAAATTGCAAAGATATGAAATTTGTTGCAAATCTAGTCATTGCAGGTCGAACAATTTCTTTACCTTTAGTGTATTTTCTCATGGTGTTTAGGACAATAATGTGGTTGTATAGGCATTTGTCCTTCTCCACAACCTCATGTATCCAATGAAGCTTACCAATGTCCTCAAGCGTTAAATCTATAGAATTGGCAACACAATAGGTCCAAAAATATTGGGGTGCCTAATCTCAAAAATTCTACCAGCAGCAATATAATTAGTTGCATTGTTGCTGACAATTTGTACAACATGTTCTTCTCCCACTTTTTGAACAACTTCCTCCACCATTTCACAAATAAGTTGTGTAGTCTTAACCTTGTCTAAGGCATCCACTGATTGAGAAACATTGTACCTACTAGACAAGATACAAGGAGATTTATTAAAGTTTTATTCCTTTGATCTATCCATCCATCACTCATGATCGTGCACCCTGTTTCTACCCATGATGAATGAAAAATAGATAGCACAAGCATGGCATCTTCAACACTTTCTAATAGAAAATTTGTCCTAATTCTCTCTAATGAAGAAGCTTTGAACCCTGGACCTGCAACAACAAATGCATCAATCATATCTTGCCAATAAGGACTTATGGCACAGTGGAAATGTATTTCATAATAGTACCAAAATTTAGCAATGGCCTTCCTTGCCTGACTATGGATATTTTTTATCAAACCAGTGGTATCCAAGGTAGGTTGGGAACTGAGTTTTGTGTGGGGAGAAAAAAAAGTGTTTATGTTTCCACCTCCAATGTTGAATGCAGGGGGATTCATTTGGCCTTGAGTTTGACTTGGACTTGGAGGCATGTGTGGGAAACTTGGGAACTGCATTGAAGATTCAATAGAGGGAGATGACAAAGGGGTAGTGGAAGAAAAATTGTCAACTCCAAGAGTTCCTATTTCTTTTTCTTTTTTTCTTTCATTGCATTATGCTGACTCAACATATCAATGGCAAAGGTTTCTTGGTGTTTGACATTTTCGTCAACGTTTTTGCAGAGACCTGTATCATGGCCAGGTATTTGTGCAAGGTGGTACTTTAATCTATAAATGCCTCCACTACATTTCGCTTTGAAAAAATTACAAAGGGACTTAGGGTCTCCAAGAATCTTGTCACAATAAGCCCAAGCAAAGTCCTTCTCCCTCGACATTGTTGTTTTTTTGGACTTGTGTTTAAATTGCGGATTCTGTTTAGATTTGGATTTGTGCCTTCTATTTAATTTGGCTCCTGTAAAATACAATAAAATAATAAAATTAAAAATTCCATATATAACTTTGCAAAAAGGAGGGTTGGGGGTTGGTTTTAAAGGATATGAGGTTTTGTTAAGGATCAAAGATGAATCTATTCAACAACACAAGCACATTCCGGCCCAATATATCATTATGACCTTGAAACACAATTAGGTATATATGAGGAAATGCTACCTAAAGGAAATATTATCAACATATATTGCATTGTAATCTTGAATTTGCAAGTTCGTTTAGCATAACGCAACTGAACCAATACATGAATAACAGATTCTAGAAGAACAAAAATACCCAAAGTTGTGAATGCATGGTTAAAGCCTTTGAAGTCGACAAGACATCGACCAAGGAAGGAATGCTTGATGACTTGGTCGATGGTTGGTATGAAACCATTTCTTAGTGCATTTTAAAAATCTATTTAAGTGCCATTTATAGGGTTTAAAAGTCATAACCAAAGGAATACACCAAACATTCGATTGATGAACAGTGAAACTTGAAACTTGCCATTGAAAACGACATTGAAACTTCAATATAGTAATATAGTTATTATTTAAGCCAAGTGCCAATGTACCTCGATTGTTGAATAGTGAAGAGGCTAAGCCTAAAGGTAATACACGCTGAAGGTGTTGTGCGACTGCCCGAGGGTCGATATGGAATATGGATAAAGCACACATTGGCGACTACCCAATATGGAGTTTGGACTTAGGCTCACCTTAGCGTTTCCCTGATATTGAGTATGGACTGTGTAATAGTGAGTAGTGATTAATTACTGAAGGTCTCAATGTATGATTTTTGGGCCTGAGAAATGAGAAATAAATTTTGGAATGACTGACATTTAGTTTTTAGCAATGCGTCATACCTAAATTTGAAAAACTCGTGCTCGTCGAGTCAAGGCTGAAAGTCAAACTGCAGAAATTTGCTTTAATCGGTAAGTCTCAAGTCAAACTTACATTGACCTTGAGTTAAACTTGTTCAACATGAGTTTGACTTGCAAATATTTAGATCAGATCATTTGGAGAGCGATCAGATTCCAACTTGTGATTAATTATGATTGTTCAACGAGTCCTATTTCACTGCTTGTAACTGAAATCTGAACTGAAAATAGGAGATCTTACAATTGAAACTAATTGTGAATTTTCTAAACTGAAATTGGCCCATTGACATCATTTCTATTTGTGGATGGGTGTGCCAATGGAAGAGATTCATTTTAAATTAGGTTCACGGAGAAAATATTTTATGGAAGATGTTTCTTTTATGTCAAGAAAGACATACTAATATTTTTTATTAAATTTGAATAACAAGTATCTACTCTGTATCTCTCATATCTCATTATTTTTATCTCCTATAACTCATATAGAAAGTGGGGTAAATGTGGACATGTAGCATCAAGCTCCACTCCTTTTAATCCAAAGTTTTGCATGCAAACCTTTGTGTCACTTACACTACAAAGCCTTCGTTGTAGAGTGTGGAGTTAACACCTACCTCTGCATGACAAAAGCTACACATACCTTTTGACTTGTTTTTTTCACCTTTTTTCCATTCTTTGTTTGGAGTCTAGGACAACAAGCTCCACATACTTTTTTTCCATACCTCTATGTGAGTGTAACTTTGCACATTTTCTTTGCTTCAACCAATATCAAAAGCATTTGTGAGCTTCTTTCAAGGCATGAATACATGCTTAAATCATGGAAATTAGCAAAGTTTCTAAAGAAAAAAATAACCGTGGAGTTATCCTTTTCCATTTCAAATATGTTAGGATTATATTGAGAGTTTTTTAGAGATAATTATTAACTGACCCTCTACTTTTCCCTTTTCCTTAGTATAAATTGCATCTCTTATTACATTTCTAATCAAGAGATTTACATCAAATACTGGATCAAAGGGCCAAGGACTTTTCATAAATGCTTCCTTGTCTAGTAGAAGAATAAATGGTCAACATGTTAGCTTGGCTCCAATTTATTGGGAATCAATAATTTTTTTGAAAAATGACTAATCTTGTTTGAATCTAGAACTATTTTTAAGCTTTGAAAATGGATTTTCCTCCAAATTGATCTTGGAAAGGTCCTTATTAAAGGCTTCTCTATATCTCCTCCACTAGAATGAATGGCTTGTATGTTGAAAAGTATAGCAGATCTCCCTTCTTAAAATCCTAATCATCCCATTGTCACCAAGAGCTCCTCCTTTTCCCCAAATTGGACCCAAAACAAGATTGAGTACTTAATTATGATCCAACCTGAGAAATTTTGATTAACGCTGCAACTCAAGAGATATTAAATTTAAAGTGCGCTAATATGATTTGTCATTATTTCATTGAATAAGTATATTGTTTTTTAATTTGTCATTTGTGCTTATAATATGTGGTACTAGCCTTGTTTCACCTGAAAGGGTTTTTATTCTTGGACTATGACAATGCTAGTAAGAGTTAGGCCTTTTTTAGTATTTGCACCCCATGATCATTTTTGCAAGATGTATGTCCTATGTGGAAAGAAATAAGCATTTAGTTATTACCTCCTAAACTAAAGCATTGTTTCTTTTATTAGGTGCCATGTAACATCCTCTACAAATTGGGGATGAATGGGATGTAATATCCTATCCATCCCCGTAGACTATAGTCCTCCATAAAGGGGAAAACCCCAAAATACCCATTGTTAGGAAATTTTTGGGGAAATTGGGCTTAAAAAACCCAAATTTGGGGTTTGGAGTAAGGTTTACTCAATCACTTAAGAATAGTAAACCCATCTGGAAAATCTATAAATAAAGAAGGATTGAATTCATTTTGGATCACCAAGTGTGGATTAATTCATTTGTTCTTGAGCATTAGGTATGATAGTTTTTTACCCCTTCTATCTCTTATCAATTTCGGTGGCGAAATATTCCACCCTAGTTGACATTCCCTTATTATTTCGCTGTTTGAGCACAAGGGTATCTGGTTGGTCAGTGAATTCTGTTGGCTATTGGTCTCTTGTCTTTTTCTGGGCACAAGATTTTTGTTAAAGGTGAATGAATTTGGAGGATAGTGCATGATAGCTTAGTTTTGTTTGGCATACACCTCTCTTGAAGGAAGCAACAAAGTTTATGAGTCCTTAATATCTTGTTCTGGGAAAAGCACTTACCTTATGCAGTGGATTCGTTTCTAGAACCTAAAGTAGCGAAACTCTTTTCTTTATTTAGTTTTTGTATGCATAGTTAAAGGGAGCACTTCCCTAGTTATTAATTCTCTGCGTTAGCTAAGTAATCATGTTTTCATATCTCATATCATATTCACTAGCGACGGACTTTAATTGTCTTGTCTATCCATGCAAGGAAGGTTCATTATGATTAGGAGTTAAGAAAGTTGAGACATTGTTGTACATGTTTCTAGATTCATTGTACCTTCCAGACTAAAGGAAAAGTGAATAGTAGTGTTTGAAATTTTTAGTTATTTCTTGTTTCAAAGAGTAATAAATAGTGATGTAATTTGAGTTTCAAATCTGTGTACTTGTTGTTACTTTCTTCAGTGGCATGTGCTTCCCTGTTCAGAACAAGGGGTTTTTCTGCAGTATCTAGCATCCAAAGCTTCTTCAATGCAAAATAAATATCAAATCATGCCCTCGTACTCCAAAACATCTAAGGCATCACCCTAGAGAATTTCGATTTGCATGCAAAAAAAACAGCAAACTGCTCCTCGATTTATGTACAAACCAGCTGTACGGATTTCTAGAAAATCGTGCCAAAATCAGCCTTTGACTGTGTTGAATCAGCTGTACAAATCTGTTCAACTGTTGCCTTGGAATGTGTGCCAAGCTGTTGTCTCCTTCTCCTCCTTGTCCAGAAATCTCCCTTGCTCTCTTGCTCTCCTTCTCTCAATCTGCTCATGAAAGAATGAATGACCTATTGCCTCATTTTCCTCCTTTAATCTAATCCTAAGTGACTTTTGGGTAACCTCTAAATCTAATGGCTGAAATAGATTGAGATCTAGGGCTGAGATTAAATGCTCATTTAAATCTCACTTTTTATTTTTTAACTCACCCCACTTTAATAAAGACCCACTTAGTCATTTATTTCCAAAGTCACTTTTCCTTTCTATTTTTACATTAA
>APFE030272672.1:348060-380285 GCA_000404065.3 Pinus taeda | reverse complement strand
TATAAAAATTATAAAGTTACTTTAGGAGAAAAATTAAATTCTTTTGGACACTTTTCCCTAGGCCAAAGATCAAAGCCATAGGGAACCACTTGTCCTCCGGTACCAAATTTCAACACTTTTACTTGGACAAATTTTAGTGCCAAATCAGGTTGAATGGATCTTTTATTTATACTTGTTTAGTCATTGAATAATCATGTCTATTGGGGGGTGGAGGGGAATATGAGTAGAAGGAGGTCGACTTGTGTATAAAATTAAATTTATTTAGATATATTTTATTTGTCAGCATTTTATGGTGGTCTATGTTGAACCATATATTTATCGTTGTCTTTTGAAAGATTCTCCTTAACTTCAACCAAGTCTTGTTCCAACAACACGCTAAAACTTATCAGGAGAATCAACTCGTAAAATGTTAACACTTGTTCCAATGTTTACCACAAGATATGGGTACAAGCTCAGGCTTCCATTGACATCCCTTTCAAGAAGAGGACTCTTTGAAACAAACGTAGTGCTCATATTCATTTTACCATTATACCCTCCAATGGTACCCTACTGACAATCATTGTTCTCAATACTCTCATCATCATCACTACAATATACAATATCTTTCACCACAAACTGTTATTTTGAAGACAATGATACTTGTAGTCTTCCTGAACAGAATTTGTGTCAAGTTACAAGTTTAGGGTGTTTTAATAGTAATTTTTTTGCTCCCTTTGAAATGACCAAGATGTTGTCAGCATAAACAAAAAAAAAACCTCAATCTCAAAGTATAATTTAAATTAGTTTGTATATTGAAATGGCACATTTGTGTAAGTCTGCCAAAATACCATCCAAGTTGAACAATAACCATAATCACCCTCATCCATAGCATCCATGAGTTGGCCCTTGCATTGACCTTGATCATAGCATAGCTAACCCTTTTCTATCAATGAAAATACCTCAGCAGAACTTGACCCAAAAATACTAGGAAAAGTGTTGTGGAAACTAATTAAAAATTGTTATATAATAGGTATTTTTCTATACATGGATTCTTAACTTGTCTTACATAGGGGAAACTTGCTTAAGCTTTAATATTGTTTCCTCTAAAACTGCATTATGACATCTCTCCATTCATAATCTTAGGTTGATTTTAGCAGATTGTTTTTTATCTTGGGGAATTCTAAGTATGCATTCAATTTATATAAAAGTAATGCAATTAACCAAATGCTTTTTCTTATGGCACTCTATGATATATTTGGGTAACTATGGATTTGGCAGTGTTAAATTTAGCATATTTAAGGAATGGAAAATGCCATTTTCATTTATCTCCTTGAAGTAAGAATTATAGACCTAGATATATTTAGATATTTTACACTTTAAGTTATAAAACATTACAAACTAGACTTTCTCGTGTTGTATGGTGAGTTTATTGGATTCAACATCCATAGCAAGGAAGTACCTCCTATTGATATTTATAGTTACATAGAAGTCCATGTAATATGGAAATGGTGGATAAATTATGTCTTCTATAAAACCTAACCCTAACATGTGAAGTTGGACCTAGGGGCCCAGGGAAATAGAGCACAATTGGGATGAACATTTTAGATTCTACACTCCTTTACCACTACATCCCTTAGTTTTATACTCTACATCCCTTCAGTGCAGTTTCATTCCTTTGCTGCATCCTTTTAATCTCAAGGAGGATAAAAATAAAGGGTGACAAGGAGATAACGACACACTCCCTTGTACTAGCCTCTATTAGGTTGAGATACCTTTTATTTTTTCCACATATTCCATGTATCTATTAAAGGGTTATGTTCTCCCATCATTTGAAATTGTCGGTGTGGGTTCGAATGGTCATCAATCAAATGTTGAATCAACGAAATTTACCCCTACATGGAAAAACAAAAGATGGGGAGATGGTGATTTATCAAAGAGGATTAACAACGTCTTAGTTTCTAATAAATAATGTTGGAGGCAATGAGAGTAACAACACAAGTTAATCAAAGGGGTATCTCTAATCATTCTCCCATTTTCCTTCAAATAGAAAATGATGATCACAAACCTTCAAAATCTTTCAAATTTAATCATAATTGGTTGGAGGCAAAAAGAAATGGCTCAAAATAAGTATAAGGAATGACAAAGGAGAATCTACGATGTTCAAATTTATTGATAATCTTAAAAGGTTGAGAAATTAACAACAATGGGAAAGGGAAAAGCAACATAGTGTTATGTGGATTTACAAGTGATGGAAAATCATATTGCTTAGATATATGAGCAAAATGCCATGAGTATATTTGACAAAATGAGTTGTTATCATTGAAAAGGTTGGAGGAACATCATTGGATATTATTGAATTGGAAATGTATAATGGAGACTTAAGGGTAGGTTATTAAGGATAGAAAATTGAAACAAATATAAAGCATGAATACAATGTGAGACATTCAAAATGAAACAGAGGACAAAGTGGAGAGTTTTCAAGATATCTCAAAAGTGGGGCCAATGCATTTTCAATACTCTTTAAGGAACATGTACTAGCCAATATTGCAAAGATACTAAAAAAACTCCTTATTATTTTCAAGGTTTGTGGAAGGAAATCAAAAGGCAGAAATGAGGGACCCTATAACAAAGGAACAATTAAAAGAGAATGTATTCTCTTTACAATTCTAAAATTTTTTGGTTTGGTGGTCAGCCCATAAACTTTTATATGGGTTTTTATGAATTTTGTTGGGTCATTGAATTGTTGCCATTTTACCATCATTTTATAGTCATTCATTTAACCATTTGTGTCATTCCTTCACCCACTGATTACTCCATTTATCTAATCCGGTTAATTATCATGCATTTCTTTTATTTTTTATGCATTAATTAGGATTATAGTTTGATTTTACTAATAGTCGTTTATCAGCTCTGTTCTTAAAGCTAGCTTTAATAGCCATCTCCGTCATCGAGATATTAGCACAATTCTAGAAGAAAATTGGGCACATGGGTTTTCTTTCTAAGACCCCGAATATACTTGTGTTGTTCAAAGCTCACCCAGGTTGCACGTGTGAGCCTCCAGCTTTTATTAAAAAAAAAAATCCAAATTAATAGTGGTTTTCAGGTATTCAACTTCTGATGTGATTTTTGAGAAAATTAAGATGAATTTTAAAAATTTAAAACATGGGTTTTTGCGGAACAATATTGTTTAGGTGACTTGTGAGCAGATTTTCAAGAGTGCATGATTTGAGGTATTTTCTTGATTCTTTGAACCCTGTTTTCCTAAACCTCATGAATAAATGGTTTTCCAACATGTCACCCAACAATTACAAATGAGGTTAGAATGAGCTATGTTTTAGTGAATTCATGGTAGGGAGATAAGATCTAATCATATCTTGGCTTGTTTTTTATCTAAGATCCACTAAAATGTATTTGATCTCATCAAGATGCACATTATTTTCAGTTTGTTACTCTGTCCCAAATTGGAGCATTAAAACTCAGAATTTGTTATTGCCTTAAAAATCTTATAAATACTATGATTTCTTTGAAAGGAATAAGTGGGCATGTATGAGAACCTTATGCTATTAATATATTTTTTATCAATCAACTTTCGCTCATATATGAATGTGATGTGTATGGTTTGATTTGAGTTCATAGTGACAGAGTTGAGTTTCCTCCAATGCACGTGACCCAACCAATAAGGGTCCCCCGTGCCAAGACACATGCTACCTTTACTTGAATGGTTTAGTTTCCTTTCAATAGAATTGCTTTTTCTTTTGAAATACAATTATTACACCAAATACAATTATTTCATAATGACACAATAAACCAATTACAACATGTCTCTAGAGAGAACCCACGCAAATGGAGAAATTAATTGTTTACCAAACCACTTGAGCTAAGATCACTTGACCTTTCAATTGAATATAATTCAACAGTTCATAGTTCGAAAGTTTTGATAATAGTTTAAGCCATTGCATAAGTTCTTATAACAATTTATTATTTCTTTAAAATACAATTGATCAAATAGGTGTGCTTTCAATGTGATGCATTTACTTTCTCACAGCGTTGAATTCAATTTGTCATTGTGATTCAATACAGTGGAGGCTAATATAATAAATATTTTGAGTGAATATAAATCATTGTTGTAGTTGCAAACTCGGCTCTACATTTATCAATTACATTAAGAAAGATTTTGTTGGAATTTTATCACAATTATCTACATGGTTATGAGGATTTATGAGATTTTATAACTAGGACTATATTGATATATTGAGAGAGCTCGTTTATTAAGTGTTGTCAATAGATTAAAGTTACTTCCAATGTCAATTTTTACTAGATGAGATTAAGAGCGAGATCCTAGAATGTATTGTGCATTACACTTCATGAGCTTACTAACCTACATTGATAAATTTAGTGTAACGAATTCTAGCACAATTGACTTGACTGACAACCTCATTGAGTATATTGATTGTTACAAGTGAATCTAAGAGCTCTAGAAAAGTTACCTATGTATCCCTTTTCTGAGAAAATATATTCCAAACAAAAATTTTAGGCCAACATTATTGTGCAACTCCATGTACAAACCATACTAGAAACAATTGTGAGTATAAATGTTTCTTATCAAAATCCATTTCCTCTAAGACGCTGGCTCCCTGAATGGGCGAAAAAATCATGATGTCTATGGGATGGCTCAAGAGGCTTTCCACTCTATCAAAAGAAATAAAATTCTAGCCTTCATAAGTGAGCTAAATCTTGTTGAGAAATCTAGGTCATAGCAATTATGTGATTTCTCTTCTATTAGTAACTTCTTGTGAGTTCTTTCTACTTCTTTAGATTAGGATCTTCTTTTAGTGTTATTCTTCATAGATCAATTACCAAATCATAAACCATAAAGAGACAAGAGACAAAATATAGGCTATCAGCCAAGGCTAAAACCTCTCACTCTTTGAGAGGAAAACCTGAACAAATTCTTCTTCTCATAGAGACTTCAATTGACGAATACCAAGACCAAGACCCTTGACCTACTTTCCACTCCAAGACCAAACCACAAAGCTTCTTCTTCCTTCAACAAAAGTAAAATTTTGTCCTCCTTTAATGTCACCTTCTAGATCTTGAATTCCTCTTCTCTGTTTCAGATCTGCAACTTCTTGGCTTCCTTCAGAAATCCTAACACGTGTTAAGTGTCACCTTTGATCCCTTGATTCCCTTCGCTTTAAGTGGAGATTGCTTTCTTAACAACTCGACTTGATATCACCGTTGTTCTTTACCAAAATATTCTCCTTATAGTGACTGTGATATTTCGCCCTTTCTTCCTGCAATAGACAGAAGATATCTCTCGCACATGTGGAGGTTTGCAGCCCTTAAAACAGACTCAAAAATTACCTTAATGACTTCTCTCTTCCTTTTCTTCACTTCACTGGTAGGGAGGCTTCTTCCTTTACCTTTTTTGCAGCTATTGATTTCAGAATTACTTCACTGAAATTGTTGCTCTGAAATAAGTTCAAGTTGCCTTATTTATAGTTGTTTCCCAGCATAATGAGCTGACATGAATGCATGTGAACTGACATGTCCTTTAAAGAGTTTACATTATTCCCTTTTGAAGCCGACTTGAGGAGATGTTTGGTCTTGGAGGGCTATTTATACTTATCTAATGACTCATACAAAATGTAATATGTCCAATAAGGGTCCTTTATACATGACATTGACTTAGTTTGACTTTATAACCGATCCTAAGGACTTACAATGGGAGTCACACTAAAAATAAAATTCCTTGCTCATGAAACCCATGAGACAAGAATTACAATAATAAATTTATTTTTCTTCTTTTTATCAATTACATGAAATCATAATTACACATGTCATTATGAAGACCAAACCTAGTTAGTTTTCAACAGTCCCTCTTAACTAGGGAGGTATTCATAATGGTACTTGTTCATTCTCAATTTGAAGAATTTCTCATAAGAAGAGTCAGATTGGTAACCCATCTGTATAGCATCATATCAACTAGCATTGTCACATAGAAAGGCCTTGAATAACAACTCTATCTCTCCACGAGATCTGAGCACAATGCTAGCAAGACCAATGATGTATAGACACCCTCATCATTATCTCTCTCGCAACACACCCCACCCGGATTTTCAGGGTGTGTTCCACAAGGACTATCCTTATCTTGGATTCCCAGTCCTTAAAGAATATTGGTCTTCTATGACTACTCTTATCTTAGATTCCCTGACTCATCCTCAAAGAGTATCGGATGTTATATGTTTACCAAATCCTCCAGTTTGTCTTCCCAAGTGAAGACAAGAATGATGTGTCTACCGCTCCCTCTTAATTAAGGAGGATATATCTATTCCAATAAAGGAATGTACTCATTCCTATAGAAGGAATGTACCTAAGCTCCCTCTTGGCTTAGTAATTTCCAATTTTCTTCCAAGTAAGAAACTTGTTTCTAGGCTCCCACTTAATCAGGGACCCATAGCAAATCCTCAAGTGGAGATGATGGGATAACCATCTACTTGAAGAACTCCTCTTCACACTGTCATGAACTTATTTTCGTTATCTAAGAGTCTTCATGTTTGGGACTTCTACATAGGGCACCGAACATCCATCACTTTCATCCATGAGTCAACCATGTCATCATCGGAAAGTGATTCACTAGTCCATATATGTCCTTTCTTCATGCCGTGGTTTCTTTCTTCATGCCATGTTCTCTTAAGGATCTTTCATCCTACTACATGTGCATCAGTGGTGGAAGACATCCATAGGTCTTCCCTTGGCAACCCTACATAAACCCATCCAAATATTTGTTCAAAAATAAAGGAATGAACATTAAAATCAACATTACCTTTGTGATGGTCTTTCATCATGACATCGTCTAGTTTGCATCAACATCTTGCATACATATCGACACATCTCCCAAAGATATATATTATCAAGGGTCTCGTTATTTTTCAGACTCCACCAGAGTCTTCATATCTTCCATGGAGATATCCTAATCAAATCCTCTTGGTATTTTGGATGTTGATTGCCTTTACCATGGTTTCATATTCCAAGATCTCTTCCTTCCTTTGTTCACACATTGCATTCCCAGGAGCTTCCAATTAGAGTTCCTCAATTGTAGTCAACCACTTCATACTTCATATGAGGACATATTATGTTGATTTCATCTTAGTGAATGTGTGACCCATGCATTCCTACATCCTTTTTATCATGCTCTTAAGATATAGCATTGGTTTATGATACCTACAACCATATGACATGACTTCCACAATATCAAATGTAAGCATACATACCTCATTTTCCCTTTGGGTCATCCAGACTTCCTGCAGTAGCTTCCTTGATTAAAAGATCTCCAATACCTTGATCTACTTCACTTTTATATCATCATACCATCATCTCATGAATTCCAAAAGTTTGGAATTATTGATGAAACACTTGCTTTTCCTCATGATCGGTTAACCTTTCAATGAAGATTCCATCAGATAATCTTGAGGATCTAAAGTATCCTTATCAGCTGATGTTTCCTTTTGAGAGATGTATGATGAACCTTGTATTAGATGACCTTGCAACTTATGTTCCCAATGAGATTCCCAAGAGATATATCCTTGACTTATAAACCATCTTTCATGCTTCTTTATGACGATGTCCCAAGCTATTGATTTCAATTCTTCTATGATTCCTTGATGCATCCCAATTAGTGAATTGTGATAGACATATCTTACAACAAAAGACTTAGGAATTTGAGAAGAACTTAGGTGAGGAAGATTATCTCATTAATAGAGATCTCTTACTTCCTCTTTCTTAGACTTCTTCTTTTCAGCTTCCTCTACTTCTTTGGTGATATGGGCTTCTTCTCTTCCTATTTTGTTGTCCTTGACCTTAGGACAATCTCTTTTGTAGTGCCCATATTCCTAACACCCATAGCATTGAATATTATACATGTCCCTTTTATTTTTCCAAGAACCAAACTTTCCAAATTTTCCTTTTCTTCTTGTCATTGTAGCATAAGCTTGACTTTGCTCACCTACTCCCACATCATATTTGGCCTTTATTCTATATTCTTCAATCTTTCATAGTGATGATAGATCCTCGAATGGAGTAGCTTCTTTCCTCCCATAAATACTTGAAGTAAAGTTACCCCACTCTGTTGATAGTGCATTTAATACAACTGTAGTCATTTCATTATCAGACATGAATTCTCCTAGATCTTGTAGTTGATCTTGGATCTTAGATATCCTCATAAAGTATGAGGCTATTCCATCTTCCCTAGACATTTTCAGCTTGTAGATTTATTTCCTTAATGAGATGACTTCTCCAGCAGTGCTTACGAAATACAACTCTACCAGTTTTTCATAGATTTATTTTGAAGTTTTGAGTTTAGATACATATGGGGTGAGGGGATCCTTGATGGATACTATGAGAATCCTTTGAGCCCTAAATTCCCCTTTCATACACTTGGCAATAGCTTGAGCATATTCCTTTCTTGGTTTAGTGATAGAACCTTTGACATGTTCCATAACCTCATTTTCAATGAGATTTAGATCTGTCCTTTTCTTCCATGCAAGATAGTTTGAAGCCCCAACCAATTTGTTGTTTTCCTTACAAAAATACATTTTGATAAATTCAAATGTAGACATAATTATACTTACTTTATAGGATGCTCCTTCTTCTTTCTGCTTCCTTGATGTTGATGATGATATAGAGAATAGAAAACTTCTCCTTGATGAAGGTAGTTTTCTTCAAGAATGATCCTTGATCCCACAAAGAGTGAGATAGCACCACTTTTTAGATCCAGCTTCCTTTATATGAATAGTATTCAAAACACTTTAACTTGAGTAGATGTAGGGTTTTGGCCTCTCCCTCTTGATGATGATCCCAATGCTTCTTTGCAGACTTCTTTGATCTAGGGTTATGATGCTTCCTCTGACTTCAAGATTATCTTCACTTTAATGCCTTCCTTGAGATTTTATGCTTGAGTGTCCCTTGACAAGATGCCCTTCATTAACTTAGTTACCTTAGCTTTGATACCATCTTTAGAAATCTAGGGAATAGCAATTATGTGATTTCTCTCCTATTAGTAATTGCTTGTGAGTTCTTTTTACTTCTTTAGATTAGGAACTTCTTTTACTTAGGTTATTAGTGTTATTGTTCATCAAATAGCTAACAATGCATAAACCATAAAGAGACAAGAGACACCAAATAGAGGCTATCATCCAGGGCCAAAACCTCTCACCCTTTGAGAGGAAAACCCAAACAAATTCTTCTTATAGAGACTTCAATTGACAAAAACCAAGACCAAGACCCTTGAACTACTTTCCACTCCAAGACCAAACCACAAAGCTCCTTCTTCCTTCAATAAAAGTCAAATTTCGTCCTCCTTTACTGTCGCCTTCCATATCTCAACTTCCTCTTCTCTGTTTCAAATCTACAACTTCTTCGCTTCCTTAAGAAATCCTAGCATGTGTGAAGTGTCACCTTTGAGCCCTTGATTCCCTTCGCTTTAAGTGGAGAATTCTTGCTTGACAACTTAGCTTATTATCGCCCTTGTTCTTTACCAAAATACTCTCCTTATAGTGACTGTGATATTTCGGCCTTTCTTCCTACAATAGACAAAAGAGATCTCTCGCACGTGTTAAGGTTTACAGCCCTTAAAACAGACACAAAAATGAACCTAATGACTTCGCTCTTCCTTTTCTTCACTTCCCTGGTAGGGAGGCTTCTTCCTTGACCTTTTTCGCACCTTTTGATTTCAGACTTGCTTCACCGAAATTGTTTCTCTAAAATAAGGCAGAGATACCCTATTTATATTTGTTTCCCAAGATAATGAGCTGACATGAGTGCATGTGAGCCGATGTGTCCTTTGGAGAGTTTACATTATTCCCTTTTGAAGTTGACTTGACGAGGAGAAGTTACTTGGTCTTGGAGGGCTATTTATACTTATCTAATGACTCATACAAAATGTAATATGCCCAAGAAGGGTCCTTCATACATGACATTTACTTAGTTTGACTTTATGACGAATCCTAAGGACTCAAAATGGGAGTCACACTAAAAAAAGATCTTGCTCATGAAACCCATGAGACTAGCATTTCAATGATAATTTTATTTTTCTTCTTTTCATCAATTACATAAAATCACAATTACACATGTCATTATGAAGACCAAACCTAGTTACCTTTCAACAAATCTATCAATGGCATACAAGCATGTCGTTGATTTCTCACACAAGCATGTCCCCAATCCCTACTTATTTATTCTCATCTTTGATGGATTACACTAGTATAAGATAAATTACAAATAAAGGAATAGTTTAAAAGGTATAAGGATGGGAATACCACACATTTTTACCCATATTCTCTTTCTAGACAATGTGTTAGTGTTCTTCTTCATCAAACAACTACTAATGCATAAACCATAAAGAGACAAGAGACACAAAATATAAGCTATCAGCCAGGGCCAAAACCTCTCACCCTTTGAGAGGAAAACTCGAACAAATTCTTCTTCTTATAGAGACTTCAATTGACGAATACCAAGACCAAGACCTTTGAACTACTTTCCACTCCAAGACCAAACCACAAAGCTTTGTATTCGTTCAATAAAAGTCAAATTTCGTCCTTTACTGTCTCCTTCCAAATCTCGGCTTCCTCTTCTTTGTTTCAGATCTGCAACTTCTTCACTTCCTTAAGAAATCCTACCATGTGTGAAGTGTCACCTTTGAGCGCTTGACTCCCTTCGCTTTAAGTGGGGATTTCTTGCTTGACAACTTGGCTTGCTATCGCTCTTGTTCTTTACCAAAATACTCTCCTTATAGTGTTTGTGATATTTCGACCTTTATTCTTGCAATAGATAGCAGAGATCTCTCGCACGTGTGGAGGTTTACATCCCTTAACACAGACCCAAAAATGACCTTAATGACTTCGCTCTTCCTTTTATTCACTTCGCTGGTAGGGAGGCTTCTTCCTTGACCTTTTTCGCACCTTTTGATTTCAAACTTGCTTCACCGAAATTGTTGCTCTGAAATAAGGCTGAGATGCCCTATTTATAGATGTTTCCCAACATAATGAGCTGACATAAGTGCATGTGAGTCAACATGTCCTTTGTAGAGTAACATTATTCCCTTTGGAAGCCAACTTGAGGAGAAGACGTTGCTTGGTCTTGGAGGGCTATTTATGCTTATCTAATGACTCATACAAAATGTAGTATGCCCAAGAAGGGTCCTTCATACATGACATTGACTCAATTTGACTTTATGACGAATCCTAAGGACTCACAATGGGAGTCACACTAAAAATAAATTTTCTTGCTCATCAAATCCATGAGACTAGCATTTCAATAATAATTTTATTTTTCTTCTTTTCATCAATTATATAAAATCACAATTACACGTCATTATGAAGAACGAACCTAGTTACTTTTCAACAGATCTATCAATGGCATCAATTACACTAGTATAAGATGAATTCCAAATAAAGGGAGAGTTTAAAAGGTATAAGGATGGGAATACCACACATTTTTACCCATCTTCTCTTTCTAGACGATGTGTTATTATTCAATAATGGCTCCATCGCGAATACCCTAAAGTTCAATGAAATATTGGGAGTTATATTCAAAAGTTATAGCTTCTATGAAGATAAATAAGTAGAAGTCATCATTGATCTTGAATAGGATAGTTGAGGGCCATATTAGTGTCCTCAAAACCAAACTACAATTCCAAGAAATCCCCTTTCAAAAATGAACCAACTACGAGCTCAATCTAAAAGTAAATGAATGTGAGTTTATGATTGAGTTTGAATTTATAATAAAAAGAGGAGGATAGAGCATTGATGCAACAAATCATTGTTGTTGGGAGGACATTTAACACGCATTAAGTTAGAATTAGAGACAACCCTATTTTGCTGCTATTCAATTACACATGTCATTGATTAGTTGATGAAAAAATTTGAAACCCTATAAATTAGGAGGTCGGGTTTCAAGAATACATAGTGTTTAAATCAAGCTCTAACAACAAAAAGTTTGTGCAAATTAGCCAAGGGGGAAGGTCTCGTGCATGATATTATGCAAGCGAAGTATATCGAGTCGTCGTTTTTTGAAGATGGATAAGAAAGGAGTCCAAAAGTTACAAAAACTAGTCCATTGTGTAGAAAGCTTCAATAAAATAAGAACATGCTCTCGCAAACTCTATACTGAAACAGGGCATTGGACAATTTCTAGGAATATGGGTCAACATAATTTGTTATTTTTGTGACACTAAGAGCGTTGAAGATGGAAAGCACTCCTATAAAGTCCTCTATGCATCCACATTAGAAAACATTTCGAAATATTTGTTTGGATATCAACCAAACTAACCTCTTAACTCCTCAAAAATATGGTGATTTAGGAATGATTTTGCACAAAATAGAATTTTAAAGAAAACCAAATAACGTCCTTATATTTCTCAAGGTTTGATAGACCAAATTTAGTCTTAGTGAACATTAACCATGATCATCATAAGTTCTTAGTTGAAATGGAGGATAGCAGACAATGAGAAGACTCGCGTGGTGAATATCTTATTTAGCATCTTGCCATCCACAATTCTCCATTGTGAATGAACTTCAAGCTTTCTCAAGCCCTTTGAGAACACCCTTTTAAAATGAATATACATATGCTATAATGATCAACCCTTATTCAAGGCAACTTAGGGTTCAATCTAAAGGTAAATGATTGTGGGTTTATGATTGGGTTTGGCTTTATGATAAGAAAGGAGAATAGAGGATTGGTGCAACAAATCATTATTACTAAAAGGACATTTGACACATGTTAAGTAAATATTTGAGGCAACCCCAAATTGTTGTGCTTTCTACTGTGTTTCTGTTGAAGAAGGTAGTAGAGTAGCGAATGTGTTGCGCTTCAACACGGTCAACAATTTTGTATCTAAACTTTATGTAATTTTATTTTATGGTCATGGTAAATGTATTGAGGTGTTTGGGAGGTTTGAAACTCATTTGTATGCATGTATTTAATGTAATTTGGCCAAGAAAATTCTTTGTCAAAACAATTCCCTAGTTTTTAGAGAGTAGTTCTACATTCACTGTTGAAGGAATAAACTGAATCTTTTTAAGAGAATTTGGTTCCTAAAGGAAGGAACTAGTTGATTTTTTTTCTATATATGATGTAATTTTGATTAGGAAAAGGGTTGGTTAGGGTTAGAGAAAGAAGACATTATGCATTTTATATCTTCATTAAAGTTTCAGTGAATGAAAGATTAAGTCGACTTTTATAGTGATTCATGTGTGAATTTCTTATGGTGATGTTTTGTCCTGTGTATGTGAACTTCTCTATTGTTTGTTGAAAATGCGACAAGATTATGGAGCTTAGTGAAAAGAAGTCGCCTTCACTAAGTGTGCCCGCAGGCTATTTTTGGCGCAAAGTCTATTTTTAAACTGTCTATTTTTAGACATATGGATCATGGTCTATGAGTTGCAGGATGCTATTTGTGGATGATTGGTCATGTTGGTAAAAATAGATGGACTTCTATTTTTAACATATGGGCGGAGTCTATTTTTAGACTACCATTCTAAATATAGAACAGTCGAATATTATTAGCCTTAATAATATAATTGGACTATAAACATTATCTTATTCTCTTGGAGCACTTCAGTTCGAGCTACGGATGTGGCACATGCAACTGCGAGAAGGAAATACGTTTTTCTTATGGGTTAGTTGAGCTATTGCATGATAGACTTCAGTTAGAACTCAAGTGATTTGAGTTTTGTGGAGTTGATGGAGTTGTGTTCAGTTTGACTTAGTTGATGATGAGTGATGTGAATTAATTATTAATTAATTCACTAATTGTTAACTCATCAATCAACTAAAGAATACATCAGCGAACTCAGTGCATGGACAGTTCAGTGGAGACAAGTGTTAGAGGTGAGTGAAAGGGCAAGACAGCTGTCATTTGTGACCATAGTTGTGCATGAGATTTGCACAATCAATGGATTGAGTATTGCCAATGAGGATTGCATGGTATAGGCAAAGGGAATACGAATTTGGAGTTGATTCTTCATTCTATTCTCAACATATGGAGGCGGGCAAGTAGCGGAGGAGATTTGAACCTGTGATTGATTCAGATTTGAGCTAGTTTGTGTGTAACAGGTGGAGATAGTACTGAATACTTGTGGGAAGTATTGTACTATGTATTGTTACATGTTCTCAATCAATATAATATACAGATAGTTGGAGGTTTTCAGTTGTATGTTTTCCCCGTGATACATTGTGGTGATATGTGTGATTGATGTTTCAATGTGCATATGCGATTGTTTCTTAATTCCGCAAAATTGATGATCAACGTGGAGGAGGTTATGTATTATGCATGCATTCCGCAAATAGTGTATAATCAGGATAATCTATGTGAATAAGTGTCATATTATTCAAAATTTCTACATTTTTTTTTCCTCTTGGTGGTTCACAAACATCCGTGGTCAGGGGGTGCAGGGTACGTCCACGTAAATTCTAAGGCTGATCTCTAGGATCAAACCCCTCGGCCATCACAGACCTGACCCCAAGGGCTTCGGGTAGAATCGACCCTGTGACCTCCCGTTTTGGCGAGGCACGATTTGACCAGTGGAGCTAACCCTTGGGGCTAAAATTTCTACATTGTTATAATGATGCTTTCTTTTTTATGTCTTCATGTTTAGTTATGCAAGGATTTATTTCATAATTCACTGTTAAAGTGCTCTACTATAGCTTACTAAACATTTAATGTTTTTCTTCCATTGTAACATCTAGAATTCATCCATAAGGATTGCCTATCTTTCCCATGTCTAAGGTTTCCTCAATTTCCCCATCATATCACTAAAAATAATTAACTCCATATCACTGTATACCCAATGGATTTTCCCTCTTCCCTGCCTTCAAATTGTTTAACCTATTCCTCTCTGATCTTAATACCTAGCCTAAGACCTAAGTGACTGAAAATTCATAAAAGAGAGGCCTCTCTGAAGTTGGAAGGGATAGATTCTAGTTTCAAAGTAGTTTGTGGTTACCTTTGGGTTCCTCTCCTCAGCATAGAGGAATCACGAAATGCTAATAGGTCGTAGGCCCCAAAGTTATAGTGGTAGTGGCTCGAATAAACCCCATGTCACACAAGTACAAGACTAACCCAATTGCTAATTCTTCTAGTTACAAAAAAAAACATTGCACAAACTTAAAAAATAATTAAAATATGTGAGATATCATGTGTAACTTATTCTTAAGAAAGGATATATAGTTAATTGTGTTAATACAATTTGATAAGAGAAGGCTTCATGGTTAAAAACATATCTTTCCTCATACGAGATTACAAGTTCAAATTTAAATGAGGATAGGGCATGTACACCTTCGTAGATTTTAGCAATCAAATCACCAAATGGTGGGGTCTCTTGTCCCACAAATAAGGGGGTCTCATAAGGGTTTCGAATTATTTCATCATTTAATCCATCCCATTAGCTTATTGCTCTAGGGATCCAAACAAATATAAGGCAAAAAGCGTTCAACTTCCAATCATAAGGGGGGAAAGATTGAGACTCAATGGGATGGATTAAATGATGAAAAAATTCAAAACCCTTGAAATGAGGAGGTTGGGTTCCAAGAATACTTAGTGCTTGGGTCAAGATTTGGCAATGAAAATTTCATGGAGGTTATTCAAGGGGTGGTGGGGGTCTCATGCATGATATTATGCAAGTGAAGTAATTCAAAAGTCATAAAAACTACTCCATTGTGTGGAAAAGATTAATAAAATAAGAACAAACTCTCACGAGCTCCATATTGATATAGGGTGTTGGACAATTCTTAAAATGGTCAGAATAATTTGTCATCTTTGTAACTCTAAGAGGGTTGAAGAAGAAAAGCACTCTCTTAGAATGTCCTACGTACACCCACATCAAATCCCAATTCAAAATATTTGTTGCAATATCTTCATAACCTCTTCTTTTTGTAACTAGTGGAATTGACAACTGGGGCAAGTGTCATACTAACACGACACTAGATTGGTTCCATCTGCTACCACTATAACTAGGTGCACACACACCTCTCCCTAACATGGACATTGATTAATTGATGGGATCAAGCCAAAGACCTCACAATATTTTACATAACATGTTTACATGCTTTGCCAAGTAAGCTACTGCGTAGGGGTTACCTTCCTAACCTCTTAACTCATCATTACTATAGTGATTTAGGAATATGCTTTCGGAAAAGCTTTTCAAGTGCATAAATAGAATTTTAAAGATAACCAAATAACGTCCTTACCTTTCTCAAGGTCTAATAGACCAAATTTGGTCTTAGGGGATGTTAACCACCATCATCATCATAATACTTTGATTGGAATGGAGGATTGCAAACAATGAGAAGGTTTGGATGAGGAATGACTTACATACCCTCTTATAATGTGTAACATTGATGATCAACCGTGGTTCATGGCAACTTGGGAGAAACATAGAAGTCCATTAAGGATATTTAATTGGCAAGGGCATTGGTTGCAAGATGCAATGAGTATACAAAGACACTTATTAATATTCCCATCACACTCAAGTCAGGAGATGGATTATTCTAATCAAGGAATACATCAATAGGAGTTAATGTTGCAAATTTAGAGTAAGCTTCATTGTTTATTGTGGTTGTAAGGATAGAAAAGGAGTGGTGGCGGCACATCCTCTAGAAGATAGAAGGCACTATGAAGGCAGGAATATTCCTCTAGCTAACTTTTTCAAATAAAGAGCTAACATAGGATTTTCTTCAAAAGAGGATTAAAAACAATCAACATTTGTATGCCATGCGAAGAATACAAAGAAATAGGAGTGGTGGTGGCACATCCTTTAGAAGATAGAAGGCACTATGAAGCCAACAATATTCCTCTAGCTAACTTTTTCATATAAAGTGCTAACTTAGGATTTTCTTCAAAAGAGGATTAAGAAACAATCAACATTTGTATGCCATGCGAAGAATACAAAGAAATTTTCGATCATTTATTTGTTGGATGCCAGTTTTCAAAAGATGTTTGGGTAACTTCGTTAATTCTGTTAGATGGTGTGGTTAGGGGATAGGAAATTCTTAAGTTAAAATATTCAAATTTTTGTAAGAGGATAAGTAGGTGTGGGGATTTAGATATTTTCCCATAGATCTTAGTTGGATGATTTGGAGGTCAAAAATTGTTTTTTTTTTCAAAATGTATTTTCTCTAGAGCAAATCTTCTATAGTCAAATTCTACTTCGAGGTGTACAATATTCTATGGATAGGCAAACGCAGAAAGTTGATCCTCTAATAATCAATGATCCATGCCCTTGGGCATTTTTTAATGGTGCTTCTGCAGAGAATCCAGGCAAGTGTGTTGCAGGGGTTGTCTTTACTGAAGTTAATCTCATTGTATCTATTGTATCTCTTTCTCCTTGGGAACTGGTGAAGGCTCCAACCACTGGGCCAAACTTAGAGTATTGACAGCACTCCTGAGATTAGCCATTGAGAAGAACTGGTATACGGGAACTCCAAAGTATCAATGAATCGGCTCAATGGAAAATATTCAATACAGAATTTGCATCTTCAAGCAGCGATCTCTCTGATTTCATTACTCTTATATATGGAAATACGACTAAAAGCAGATTCCTTATCTAGAGGGGGAGGTAGAATTGATGAAGCTGATGGAAGTCATCAAAGATGCTATAATGGAACATTTTTCCATTCTCTGTAACTCAGTCCTCTCTTTCCTCCTTAAAATCTTTTAGTTTTCTGTTTGATGATATTCAAGAGTAGAAGGTGGGTGGTTTTCCTGTTACAGAATCCAGTACGGCTTTCTGCGGAGCCTGCATTGTGTTGCCAGCATGCCTATATATCGAAGTTGTTAGGTTCTAGGAATGGAGTTGATTTTGTTATTGTTAAGAACAATGTGGGTTTTGATCTCATTAGTCAAGGGTTTGTGGTATACAGTTCTAGTTTGTGCCACGGCACAAGCACTGAATCTAATGTATTGATTATATTATGTGATGCATTATGTTTTTTTCCTTACAAAAAAAAAAATTAAGACTCCTATATAAAATTAACTAATTAAAATATGTTATTCAAAATTCACTAATGAAGATCAACATTCAACAAACCTTGACCTCTTAAAATGTATATGCTTAAATAAATGAATTATCAGTTATTCAAACCGAAGTTCTATTAACTCATATTTTGAAAACAACTATAATGATATACTCAAAAATATTAACATAAAAACTGAAATGACTATTTTCAACTCTAAAACTCAAAACGAATTCAGAATGAAATTTTAATATCAAATTCCTAGGCGAACACGGTTATGCATAATAGATCAATGAGCCTAACAGTAAAACACAGTTATGCCTATAGATTCAATGAACCTAATAATCAAAATTATGTTACATAAAGATGGTAAATTGGTAAAATAAAATAAAATGAACCATCAGATAAATTTGGATTTTTAAAAACTAATCCATTAAAATTTTGTAGGAAAAATTAGCGATTAAATATCAAAAAGCGACGACCTGCGATTTCAAGCTCCGATTCAAGTTCAAGAAATCATATGTTTCTGAGAAGTTTGAGGACCTTAATATTTTTGAAAACCTAAACAATACATAAACATAAATAATACATTATAGGTCAATAATGTCCTGGTGGTGAGGTGGGAGTATTCATACCCCACCAAGGTTCAAATCCACCCATTATGGGTTGCCTCATGGATGTAATTGAAGCCTTTATGCCACTAAAGCCCAAGCGCAGTCCTGGGAAAATTTGGCCTTCTCAATCAAAAAAGCCCTTCGAGAGTTTTGTAAGCCTTAGAAGAATAGATACCCCACACCCACAATGTCTTAAGAGGGATCTTTTGAAAGTGTTGTACGACGGCTATATTTCACTGTAATACACACCAAATGGAGAAGAGCATGTTTGCACAATGATGATTAGAAGCGTCCTGTCAAAAGAATTTATGCACTGCATAGCCTCAGAGGTTTTTGTTTTTTTTCCATACACTGTTTTTTCTTGCAATCTACTTTTTTAAAGTAAAAGAAGGTTTCAGGGGTATGTCAAAGGATTAACCAACCCTTTTTTCGGTGGATGCTTCACCTTTTCAAAAAAATGAAGAAAATTGAACTTCCCCCTTGAAAATTGGCAAGCCTGAGAGGGGTTTTCGGCATAATACAATCAACGCTTGGCCATAATATAGCTGTTATTTTCATACTCTTCAGAAATGACAATAATGTCCTGGTGGTGAAGTGGGGGTATTCATACCCCACCAAGGTTCCTCATGGATGTAATTGAAGCCTTTATGCCACTAAAGCCCAAGTGCAGCCCTGGGAAAATTTGGCAGAAAAAACACCCCTCACTGAGAGGCCTTCTCAATCAAAGGTCTTTCGAGAGTTTTGTAAGCCTTAGAAGAATAGATACCCTGCACCCACGATGTCTTAGAGAGATCTTTTGAAAGTGTTGTATGACAGGTATATTTCACTGTAATACACACCAAGTGGAGAAGAGCATGTTTGCACAATGATGATTGGAATATCCTGTCAAAAGAATTTATGCACAGCATAGCCCCAGAGATTTCTGTTTTTTCCCATAAACTGTTTTTCTTGTAATCTATTTTTTTAAGTAAAAGAAGGTTTCAGGGGTATATCAAAGGATTAACCAACCGTTCCAAAAAAATAAAGAAAATTGAACTTCCCCCTTGAAAATCGGCAAGCCTGAAGGAGTTTTGACATAAAACAATCAACGCTTGCCCATAATATAGCTGTTTATTTTCATACTCTTCAGAAATGACAACCAAAATTTCCACAATATATAGGCATGTAACATTTTAATTGCTAACGGAAATAAGTGCTTTGATCTAGAATACAAAATGGTGAAACGAAAGGTCAATGATAAATGTATGTGAAAATAAAGTAGAGAAATCCCTAGTTTAAAATCTTTGATCGAACTCTTCAAGAAGCATGAGTGTGTCAGTTTGTTTAACTTCATATTGGATCACTCACACAATGTCAGGGCATGTACATTGTCATGCTTGAAGCTTTACAATCAAGGATCGGGAAATTTTCACTTAAAAAGCTCAGGCATATGTGCATTGGTTAATCTAGTTCTCTTTGTAAATTCACGCTTCTTCTTTTGCTTTTGCTTTGACTGAGCTCCCTGGACTTGCATTGCAGCCTTTCTCTTGGCTGTATTAGTAGCAGGTTTCATTCCATTTTTCTGCAGATCTTTCTCAATGTCTACCATGTCCTTTGGCAATTCAATTTCTCGATACAATTGCTTTACATCATCATCAACCTTAATCTTTACTTTCGGATCATTTGGGTAAACTATGTCCTCCTGGGAGTCATAGTTGGATAATAACCAAACATCACCAGCTGCCTTGAGTTCCTGCACAACAAAGGGAATTTTGTTTAGACCCTAACAGCTCACCAAAACAAATTAAGTGAACCCATGACATATGAGCATTCCTACCAGCTCGCAAATTAGAAGCATGTAAAGGAATATGATCCAATTAACCTGTAAATCATCCAGCACGGATGGGTAAGCATCCTTCAGGTCAATAACAGCTACACCCTCTGGAGCTTTGCGGATCAGCACAAGTAGCTCATGTTTGTCCTTCAGATCATGCTTGGACTGCAGTAATATTGGAATAGTTTTTCAATGCCATTAAAGAAATAAATAAATAAAAGATAAAGGACAACAAGCCTATAACCGATCAATTCCAAATTGAAGTACAGTACCTTATATGAGAACCGATGACCATCATAATTTACTTTGACATTCTTCTTCAAACTCTCGAAAACACCCTTGTTGGCATTGATATCAACATAGCATGCCTCATTTATCTCCGCTGGTGTAAGAGCTTGCCTGGTCTGTATAAAATGTCAGAAACCATCATTAATGGCTGCGAATAAACCTCAATTTGCTTTTCAGATATGCGCCCTCAGGCAAACCATAGAAAAGAAATGGGATGGCCAAGGCCTACAACATGACTGGCTCTAGCTTTAAATAAGGCATGACAAATGTTCATTGTGGTTTTGTTGCTCTACAACAAATGGCATCAAATTGTCCATGGCAAGTGAAATTAGGTAAAATTTGGTAGCCACTCTATCAAGATCTACATCCATGGTAGACTAAAATACCGAAACTTCTCATTTCCAAAACAATAACGTTTGCCAATCTAGTATCTACTAATACCAGATCCTCCTTTAATTTACTAAACATAACCCACAAATAACTTGAACGTTGTAATGGGGGTCATATAGACAATAATATAACTAAAACATTAAAATAACTTCCTTCGAAAAGGTCAATGCCCAAGCCCTACACTCTCTATAAGAAATGCACCCAGTAACAAGTATTCTTCAAACTATCATCCATAGATCCTGTAGGAATTGTCAAAGTATAAACAAGGCAATGAATACATCCATAAAAATGAGACCAACACACTAAACTATATTACAAGAGAATCAACAGAGCGAATAATCAATGGTCTTTCCCCACAACTTTGTAACAATAACGCTTTCCTTTTAACCCTTCAACTGTCCTCAGAACATCCTCTTTAATGAAGAAACTGAAACTGAAGATGCAATGAATCTGGAAGGCTCTTCTTTCGAAGAGCATAGTAAAATAACACAATATTTGCTGATAATGTTCCTGTCGGCACTTCTGCTGTTCTTGAGCTAATGAAATACAATACAAAGTTGGTAACTTTCTTATTGCTTGCCTAACCGATGAAATTGTCTGATACTTTTGTTTAACCTTTATAGTCAGGTTTAAAATCAAATAAAAAACTCCTAAATATTCAAGAACAATTAATAAAACTAAATTCCATCACTTCAGAGTGCATTCTTTGTGGATTTGTTAAATATTTCGGTTTCAGAATTATATCCACAGAATACATTCAAAATAGTCCTACAAATTTGGTGAACCCTGCAACTAATTACACAACCATTAATTGCATATTTTAGTAGTTCTCGCACTATTCTTTACCAATCTTGTATCTACAAGGTATCGGGGCTCCAAACTAAAGCATTGATGAATGTTGAAATTTACAAGTGAAAGCAGAAGAATCGAATGGGACTAAAGACAAACCCAAATTCTGCAATAACCCAGACACAAGTGTGACAGAGAGAGATATACCAAGAACAAGTGTGCTACACGAGATGCACAAGGGCTCATAAAACAAAGAGATGCTAATAACGCCAAAGATTAGGCACCCTTAGGCATAAAATACTTTACATGCAATTTCAAGAAGATCACAAGATGATTTACAACTGAGGAAGCTGTGGTGTATTTATCCACGACTCTAGTAGGGCACTACCCCAAGAGTGATTACTGAACCTATGTGTACAAGTTTGACTAGGTCAGCCTTAACCACTCCCTACTATTACAACAAATGATAATAAATCCTCAAAGGATAACATTAAACGTGGTTACAAATACACTAATAATATAAATCAGTATTGCAGCCACATGTGAATCTTACACCTATAATTCCATCCTATGTAATGAACAATAGTTCATATAAACAAAATATAGAACTTAAGGGAAGAGGGTTAAAATCCATATACAATAAATAATTACATAATTGATAAATGAATGAAATGATCTGATACAATGAGCCTTGCCACAATATACTTGTACGTATTGACTAGTTACAAAGGTGAAGAGTTGTATCATTCGTAAGGTAAGGTTGTGTCCTTAGATGATTTAATTAATATCAATATTATTACATTGTAAGGTAATGTTTAGTTATGAATTTTATATTCATTACATTGTCTCCCCCTTCAAATGTGCTTCGTCCTCAAAGCTTAAAAAGTTACATCTTCATTATTGCTTGTAACCTTACCTGACATGTCCAGCAGGTGAGAATTTGTCAGAGGGTCCAGCATGAACAGCAGGATTGGTACAGAATACAGATCTAGCAAACTGCGACAAACACGAGGCAGCAGTGGCCAGCATGTTCAAAATGTAGCTTGGAAAGTGATTCTGCATTGGTCAAGTGCGATGACATAGAGAAAATCACCAGAAATTCTCTCAACCCTTAGAGGGAGAGAGGGATACTGTACCAATCAAGGTATGACAACATAACCTTTGATTTTCCAATATGGAGATGGCAATGACTGATCTGAGATTTGAGGACAAGTAGGAGGGAGCCTATAATTTCAGTCCACAGAAGAAGAGAATAATGTCGGTTCTCATGGAGAACAGCCTATGGGAGTTTTCAGAAACTCAAGTTACATCTACAAATGCTACAGTGCTGGCAGACCATAATTTGAAAGATGCGAAAACCAAACGTATCATTATGGATGCGGTGAAGGATCATGCCCTCCCATATCATGAAAGAGTGCCATGAAATGTGGACTGCTCTAATGAGTCTATATCAAAGTAATAATCAAAACCGAAAAACGGTGTTCAAGGAAAAGATAAGGAACACCAAGATGACTGGATCAGAAGCAATGGCATCATATCTCACTAGGATTCAACAAGTTCAAGTTGAGCTTGGAGTTGTTGGGGTAGTTGTGTTAGATGAAGATCTTGTAATGATAGCCTTGAGCAAGTTGACAAAACAATGGGCTACGGCTACCTTTGTAACAAGTGTTCTAGAACAAGAGAAACTACCTAATTGGACTGGACTATGGTATGACTTCACTCAAAAGGAAATCGGGGAGAAATCATTATCTAGAGGATGGCATAAGAGTGAGGATGGTGAGAATCTTGCTCTTGCCAGTCAGAGAATAAGGAGCAAAGGTACAAGCAGCAGGAGCGAGGAGTCAACCTCACAACCAAAGAAAAAGGACTTCACTAAGGTCAAGTGTTTTCCCTGTCATAAGACGGGACACTATCCTTCACAGTGTCCAGAGAGGAAGAAGGATGGAAAGGGCCAGCAATCAACTGTAACTGCATCGGCAAAAGCTCATGAAGTGTTTGCAGGAATTTTGATACACACTTATTTCCTACCTTTCCTCAAGCACCTTACCAGTGGGTGCATAGCTACGATATAGTGCAGCCACACAACATGACAGGGGCATGTGAGTTGTTTGACAACATGAACAAGTGGGACTCAACTACAGTTATATTCCAGCTCAGATCAGAACGCAAGTTGAAGGTGAAGGACGTGCTATGGGTGCCAGGACTCAAGTGGAGTTTGCTCTCAGCCTTTATGACAAAGAAATCAATATGCTGTAGATTAGGGTTGGTTTCTTTATCAAGCAATTAACAAAATATAAAACCACGAAGATCACAAGAGACAAAGAAGGCTCCAAGCCAAGACCAAAACTGTCACAAAGAACCCAAGTCAGCCCTCCTCTAAGTCTCTTCCATCAAATCTAAGTCAGTGCTGGTCAAATCTCTGAATTTTGGTCATCTCCTAAAATTTCAGCTCCTGCTTTTTCAGTCCCTAAAATTTCAGGCCTGCAATACCTCAGAAATACTAACAGATTTAGGGCAGAAAATTCTTCATCTTCTCTCTCCTTTTATCTCCTTCCCTTTCCTTTGACTTTGTTGGTTTCCCTTCTTGTCTTGGTACACAGATTGATGCACATTAGTGGTCTCCAAAGTAGTCAAGTTTCCCTCTATATATACACATCCAAGAGGTCAAATAGGTGGCTCTTGGAGCCCAGGCCGGCTTGTTCCCAAGGAGGGCCGACTTGGTCATGTGGTGACAAAATTGACCCTTTTGACTTAAGAAAAAAAAAAATTCTTACAAATAGTCCAAATAGGACTTTGACTCATGACAAATTTTCTTAATGAGTCTAAACCCTAGAAGCATAAGGACATGCTTTGACTAATAAAAATAATCATAATAATTATTTATTTTTCTTCATTTGTTTTTACATGAATTTATAATGACACAAGTACAATAATAATTATGAAGATCGAACCTAGTTATATTTTCCAATAGGGTGTGCTAGTGGTCCCCATTGTCCTTTTTGTTCAAGCTCTTTATTTTCCATCACCTTTAGATTTATATTTTCGTTAAATCACTATTGTAGTAGCAGTTCCATTTTGGATAGAATAACTGTTAATTTATGGTATGTTCTATGCTTAGTGCAGTTTACTTCGATTTCTTCTTATTAGCCACTGTTTAGCAATCACATAAACATAAAGTAAAACGCTGATAGAACATTAATAGATCGACAGAAAACAAGCCAAGATAAGAAACACAAGATGTGGCGGCTAGCCAGGGACAAACCCCAATGCGGGGAAACCCTTTGATCAATTCTTCTTTAATTTTCAATAGTTCAGCAGAGAGAAATAGTACAGATTCAGAAATCTGTAATTTTATGGCAGCAGCAGAAAACCCTAAATCAGCAAAGTCAAACTTAGTCAAACAGCCCCGGATTGACCTCTAGTTAACCTTGAAGAACTTGGTCCTCAACAGCAAACTTCGGCAACCCAAAACAGCCCTTGGTCAACGGTCAAAACAGCAGTCAAAGGTCAGCCCTAACCAGTCAACACTGGTCAACGCGACACCCAAACAGCCTGCGCAGGTCAGCCCTTGGCCAACGCTTCACAAAACAGCCCAGGACTTAGTCAACAAAGCCCTAGAAAAGTCAACACTGCCCAGAAAATCAACGCTGCCCTAAACAGAAAATGTGTCCTTGCACGTGTGAGAGACGCTGCTCCTTTGCTGGCCCAATGAGATGAGGAGACAAAAGATGAGTTGAGATGAGGTAAGTGAATAATGACTCAACCTCACTTGTACTTATATGATGTGCAAGGCATGTGTGCCACATATTTAGTTGTTGGCTGACCTTGACAATTTGTCAAGTAAATACAAATAAGTTCATATCTCCATAAATACTTGTCGGAATCGGATGATTGTTAGATCAATCCTACACCTCTCGACGAGAGGAATCTAGGAAAAATATCAGCTGCCATAAATAAGATGACCCACATGGAGTTTGGCCCTAGTTGCCAATTTTAACACTCCCTCTCAACTAGGGAGAACTCCATCTACTACTCTGTCTGACCGTCAGTACTATCTCTGCCATCAAATGCACTACCCTGCACTGCTCGGCTTTCCTCTGTTGAACTATGAAGAAGAAGAAATGATCGAGGATGTACCATACCATCCTCCACTGACTCGAAGTCAATCTCAGAGTGTGTCATACCACTCCCACTGATCCCAAATCAGTATCATTGTTCCCAAATCAATGGAGGTCATCCTAGCGTAGGGAGTACAATAGATACAACGATGCGTCCACCGATAGTACAACTAATGGTCCCTAAACCCATTTCCCCACTGATTGATCAAATGAGAGGGACTTCCCATGAGTCCCAAACTGCATGGGTGGGATGCCTTGACGGGAAAACTCATCATCCTGTCCCAAAGTCGCCACAGGGTATCACAAGGGAAGGTTGAAACTTTCACCTTGTACATAATGCACGACTAGGGCAGGGTGAGTCGCCCTGTGGTCGTATGTAGCTCCAAGAAGTTCAAGGGCATCATACCAAATATGTCTAAGTTAACCAACTATAATATATCGAAGGTCTTGCTATGGCTTGAGAGGAATGATCCCATTTTGAGCTTTCCTTCGGCACATCCCAGACATACACCTTCTTGCTCTATTTTGAACTCGGGCATCCCTGTCACCATTTATCTCACATCTAGTAGAGCTTTATAATAAAGGTGAGCAAACCTCCGATGCCATAGTTTGGACTAAAGGGATATGTCACAAGACATGACACCCAACAGATTTCCTCCGACCTGATATAATGAATCAACACGAAACCCAAGAGTGAAAGCATCTTTAAAATTCTATTTCCATACACGTACCTTGCCATCGATGAAGGACACCTTGTAGCCTTTGTCTTCCATTGCCGAAATGGACACTAGATTCTTTTTGAGATCGGGGACATATAGGACTTCTTGCAAATGAATTGTATTACCCTGATTCAATTGAAGAGTGACATGGATGAAAAGGATCTAGTACATTATTACTTAGGCAATAGAGGTCATGGATGCAATCTAAGAGGGTGTTCTACTAAAAGATTAGGGGCTATAGATAGAAAAAATGACACTCTACAAGAAGCATAACTTAGCAAACGACAGACTACAAGATGAGAAGGGAGAGGACTCACAATAGGAGCTCCACAACCAAAATTAAACTAGTAATGGTTAAGCATTCACTCACAACAAGAGGTCTAGAGCTTTAATCCCCTTTTCTTTTAAACAAGACCTAAGCACAAATTCACAATAAGAGATATATGGCTTCAATTCCCTTCCTTGAGATAAGGTGCTACTAGGTTTAGTTTTGACAATCTAACCTGCAATCAAAAGCGTACCAAAAGTGCCGCTAGTTATACAGCCAAATTACTTGATCACAATTTCTCCCATTCAATATTCCCCACATTGCAAATAGAGAGAGCAAATCTTTATATAGATTTCACTTGTACTCTCATTCAATGAAATAGTATTTGTTTTTCTAGATTCACCTTTCTCTCCAAAGAACACAATAAAATAATAATTTCAACTACTTGCTTGTTGAGATTGACTACTCCAATAAAATATTCTAGGAACACAAATAAAACATTATCATGATCCAATTAACTCCGGCAACCTAAACAACAATGATAGAATAGTGGAGTTGGTTGCAATTTCTCCAAAAATAAACAAGAGATATGGGTGCCATCTTAGTTCGAAGATAGACCAAATCCATGCTCCAAAAATATTGCTTGTTGAAATTCACAACTTCCTCCAATAAAATACTCTAGGAAAACAAACCAAATATTGTTTTGATCCAATTAACTCCAACAACCCAAACAACAATGATAGAATAGTGGAGTTAGATGCAACTTCTCCAAAAACAAACAAGAGATAAGGGTGTCATCTTAGCTCGAAGATAGACCAAATCCATGCTCCAAAATAGCAAGTGACAAGTGTACCTCCTAGATGATGCGTCCAAGTAAGAATGACATGACTCACATCATGAATAGGTGTGCCAACAATTAACATTATCCACATGTGTGGTGTGTAGATTAAGTTATTCTATGACCAAAATGAGTCAATAGGAGTCCAAGTGGCCAAGAGAAGAGTCATGGTGGACAACCAAATAGTCATGGAATAAAGTAGACACCCTCATCAAAATGAGTGGAACATTGTGCAAGGTGGGCTCATCCTCAAATGCAAGCGACACATGTTATCACCATCGTAGAAATCCATAAGTGAGACATGACTCACCTCATGAATAGATGTCCAAGAAATTAACCTTATCCAATGTGTAGTGTGTAGATTAGGTTGTTTTATAAGTAGAATAAGTCAATAGGTGGCCACATGGCCAAGAGAATAGTCATGGTGTAGGACCAAATAGATATGGAATAAAGTGGACACCCTCATCAAGATGCATGGAACATTATGCATTGCAAGCTCATCCTTGAGTGTCACTTCAGGTGCTATCATTGTACCAAGGTAGAAATGCTTAAGGGCTTCATGCGATTAGGTTGTTTTATGAGTAGAATAAGTCAATAGGTAGCCACATGGCCAAGAGAATAGTCATGGTGTAGGACCAAATAGATATGGAATAAAGTGGACACCCTCATCAAGATGCATGGAACATTATGCAATGCAAGCTCATCCTTGAGTGTCACTTCAAGTGCTATCGTTGTGCCAAGGTAGAAATGCTTAACTGTGGGCACCCTCAAGAAATTATCTAGAAACATGTGCTACATGCCCTCATCATGTGAATAGATGGTTGCAACAATGAAACGCTCAAGTAGGCTATGCCACATCATCAAACAAACACCCTATACATTGTGCCAAGGTGTAAAAGAGTCCACGAGATAACACCATCAAAGACAACCTAACTCAATCCCCTAAGGTCCTTGAAAGTTGAAAGCACATCAAAAAGGTCTGCACTACATATCAACATGGAAGTAAAATTGCAAAACATGTCAACATGGAAGAAAATTGCAGTTCATTCCTCCTCAAGAGCTCAATATCAATACCTCGTCACAATACCTCGGTAAAAAAGGGGTGAGTGCTTTAGAGATTTCTAGTCTATTTTGCTTAGTATTCTAGCACTAGGAGCATCATCACCATCAAGAAGAAAGCAACACCAACCAAGGAAATCAACCATATCAACATCTCATGGGCTATCAAGGACCACTATTATGCTCAACCATCCTCAAGCAAAGGAAAATAAGGTGTGAAACTTTGGCATCCTGGAAGTTACCCCTGAAATATGTTATCACCACTCTTCATATTATATTATCACTTCTTTCAATATGAGGGATAACACTCTTATCAAAATCTTAGGTGAATTTGACGAAATGGATGGCATCTAACATGAAAAAGAGTTTCCATTTGAGTAAGAAAAAACTCATTATAAAGAGAGATTTGGGCTTCAACAAAATAAGCTGACATTAATTTCTTTAAAATTAGTCAATCGAGTTGCCAAATTCTCGACAACGCCATGACTTGTAGAAAAGCAGAAAAATGAAACAAAAATCTAGCAACATTGAGAGCATATGCACAACCTTTTTACCAGTATTTCAAAACAAAAAAAGAACGCTGAGTTCAAACTAGCTACCTCGAAAAGAAGGTCTATAACGCGTTTGATCTGGGCACCAACGGCTGATTTCCTGATACTGTTAATATGCTGAAGCCTCTCTGTGTCATTTGAGAATTTAAGCGGCTGCGCCGGCTGCTGAGCCAAAGATGAAGAAGATGCAGGAGCCTGAGGTTTCTTTGAACTGGTGCTAGTGGTGGTGGTGGTGGTGCTCTTCGGGGGCTGTCTCGTTGCCGCGACCTTGGCCAAAGTAGACTGGCAATTCGCCTGCTGTTGTTTAAATTTATCCAATTTCCTGTTCAAATCCATCTGTGGAACACCGTTTACCCCAAATCAGTTCGCAGTGACGACAGATTTATTTAATTTAACCGCATATGCAGTCGTCTGAAATTAAAATTTTACAATTAAGCTCGGCGTCTGCTGCTCTATTCGGCCTGCGGACTTGTTCAGCGAATCAATTCATGTATTTGATGGCATTTGCGAGGTGGAGGAAGGCTCCAAACCTGAAAAAAAAAACGCTAAACTGTAGGGTTTCAAACAAGGTTTTTTTCGGTATGAAAAATGTAAAATGATCAAAACATATTAAAAAGAGAGGAAACGGAAACGGGTACCAGACAACGCGACGTCTTGTAATCTGAGATGGAATGCCTTCCCCAACCAGCAAGGATGGAGTTTGAATGATGTGCAACTTAATTGTCTCTGTATTTGATTTTGCAGGAGATAAAATAGAATTTTAACATGGAAATGGGTAGGTTTTGCAGCAACTGAATATCAACTAAACAATCGGTTGCCTTTCCTCTTCTGGTCGATGTGTTATGGGCTAGAGGTTCCTCGAGCTTTCATATAAATCAAGTCTATCCCATGCCATCCCATATGGATCTGTTTAACATATATAGGCCCTAATACATAAAAATGATCATTTTTCTCTTGGGATCATTGTAGGTTGGTTGGAGGGAGCCTTTCCTTGTGAATCGTGATGGCCGGTTGTGTCGATTTGGATGGGGTGTAGTTTAAAACTTTAATTTTTCAATGGTATTTTTTAGTTATTTAAATTTTAATTTTAAATTACATAGTATTTTACATTTTTAAATGTATAAATAGATATAGTATTTTATATTTTTAAATGTATAAATGAATATAGTATTTGGAAAAAAAATGGATCACTTAAATTGTACAAATTTATCAAGTTAAATTTACAATTCCAACAATTTTTACTTAAATTTTTGGACAAAATAGATCGTAAAATATATTTGAAAACGGCCAAAAATTAAATGTTTAAATTACATTTTTAGATTGTCATGATAAAAATGTGATGGTCAACATTAAGAGTTATTTGGACATGGTTCCACATAACTCTTTGAAAAGTGGGGAAGAACATGCAATCAAACACTAACTTTGGATGAGTCAATTGTTATTCTAATAAAGATGGTTGAAGATAAGTCATCGTATTTGGCTATGTAAATATTTAAGGCCATAGGCAATTATAATAAGACAAATATACTCAGTATAGGCACTTGTATAGAGAAAGGAATATAAAGTTTTCTCTTAGCCTTTGAAACCATGAACTTATTACATATAAGTGACTAATAATACTTTTGAGTGTGTTTCATAAAAATTTGGCTAAGGGTCAAGTTCTATACATCAAATACATCTTATTTAGCTTCATGTCCAACATAGATGGAGTTTACTTCATTCTAATGTTATTGTGGTGTGGGAACGTGTGGTGTGGGTACATGGTGTTGGTGTTAATGCCCTCTTCGTCAATATTCACTTTGAGAAGCTTATAATAGGTTTAAGTGGCCCTTCGTTCTAATCATGCATAAGGGCATGTGCTTTGAACAAATTTACTTGAGAATTATTGAGGGACTCTTTTAAGAAGCCTCAATCCCATTGGCCTAAAATTTAAACAAAGGTAGACCCTTGGTTCGGACATAGGGCGCCAATAAAATAGTTCATTGTAGTCTAGCGATTTGTCGGCATTTTCACCTCCCTTATTAGGAAAGAGAGGCATCTCACCCGAGGCATGTTGAGACTTAACAAGATAAGGGATTACAGGGTGGTATCAAAAAACAACGCAACAAATAACCCATCACGCAGAGTGTAGCATGCAACCATCTTATAAGTTCTTACATTTGCAAACATAACAAATTCAGAAGAGAACAGAAATACAACATAACAAAAATAACATAAAACACTCTACAGTATAATTAAAATTTTCAAAAAGGGTTATAAAATCCAATCATCATTTAAACATACAGATTTTCCCGCAACTCCTCTTTCATTAACAACCATGATATTACATCATAGGAAGGCTCTTCATCAAAAGTGAGTGTAGGTTTTAACCCCGTACAAAAATTACCTGCATATGAATTCTAAAACACAGAAAATATACAATGTGAAAGCATAACACATAAAACACACATACACATAGATTTTCCCCTGGATCCCAAAACCGGGACTACCAACTTAATTTTTCATTATGTTGCTTTCAATGTTAAAATACATACTTATACATGCCAAAACATCCAATACCATGGACCAAAAACCATCGCGTCCAAAACCATGGACTGAAAACCATCGTGTCCAAAACCATGTGCGAAAAACATGCACAAAACAATAGGTAGGTCCGCCCAACCTAATATAGGGTCCAAAAACAAAATTTTCTTGGGTGCTTCCCTAGACCCCATAGAGTGGGGTTACCTACACCCCTCAAACCCCCTGTGACTCCCCCCGCTACGCAATTGGCACAACAAAGGGGAGGCT